>PITA01016160.1:0-47498 GCA_004023965.1 Spilogale gracilis | reverse complement strand
TTTTTTAAAAAGACTTTATTTATTTGACAGAGAGAAACACAGCCAGAGAGGGAACACAAGCAGGGGGAGTGAGAGAGGGAGAAGTAGGCTTCCCGCCAAACAGGCAGCCCGATGTGGGACTCGATCCCGGGTCTCCAGGATCATGACCTGAGCCGAAGGCAGTGGCTCAACCAACTGAGCCACCCAGGCGTCCCTCTTTTATTTTTTTTAAAGATTTATTTATTTGAGAGAAAGAGTGAGTTTGCAAGTGGGGGGAGGGGCAGAGGGAAAGAATCTCAAGTCGACTCACTGCTGAGCACAAGCCCAACATGGGGCTTCGTCCCATGACCCATGAGATCATGACCTGAGCCAAAACCAAGAGTCAGATGCTTAACCAACCTGCCACCTAGGTGCCCTGTGGTTTTTTTTTTCTTAAATTCCATATATGAGTGAAATTATATGGTATTTTTCTTTCTCTGACTGACTTTTAACTCTTAACATATGCTCTAAACCATCCATTGTTATAAGTGGCAGGATTTCATTCTTTTTTATGGCTGAGTAATGTTCCATTGTATATATATATATACCACATCTTCTTTATTCATTCATCTATCGATAGACCCTTGGGTTGCTTCCCATATTTTGTCAGCCAGTAGAATTCTTTTTTTTTTTTAAGATTTTTTTTTATTTGACAGAGAGAAAGATCACAAGTAGGCGGGGGGGGGGGGCAAGAAGCAGGCTCCCCGCTGAGCAGAGAGCCCAATGCACACCTCCATCCCAGGATCGTGAGATCATGACCTAAGCCGAAGGCAGAGGTTTAACCCACTGAGCCACTCAGGTGCCCAGCTCCAGAATTCTTAATCAGGTGCCTGGGTAGAATCAGGATTCTTTCATCAGCTGTAGCTTCAGCTGTTTTTACTGGCTATTTTCCATAGTGTCCTTAGGCTGGATTGATTCAATCAAAATTTCTGATGTCTCTCACTTTCAAGCAATCCAAAATGTAATAGAAGACTTAATATTAACAAAGTAAAAAAGCAATTTTCAAGTCAGTTCCAAGGTCATAGAGCTACCGAAACAAAATTATGCCATCAGAACCCAGTTTAATTCTTGAGGTAACTTAGAACCACATAGCTGTTTCCAAACATCATAGCAGAAATGCAATGTTGAGTAGAGAAAGAAGAGAAAACCTTTTCAGTTTTAGCCTCTCTGGCTTACCAATTTTATGTCAGTTAACCGAACCTGTGACTTGTAAACGCAGTTTCAGTTGTTTATGGTACTGTGTTTAATATATGGCAGGTGGGGGTGGAAATCCCTTTTCTCTTTTGGGGTAGGGCATCTGAGATCTTCCTGCCTTGTTACAAAAATTAAGGAAATTTACAAGTTGGTAGTCTCAGTTTGGTTGCTAACTATGGTTTAATGAGCTTATTGATTTTCCACCGCAAATCAAACCTATTCCTTTTCATCTCCTCCTTTCAAAATCTTCTTTTTCTGGGGCGCCCGGGTGGCTCAGTTGGTTAAGCGACTGCATTCAGCTCAGGTCATGATCCCGGATCTCCGGGATCGAGCCCCACATTGGGCTCCCTGCTCGGCGGGAAGCCTGCTTCTCCCTCTCTCACTCCCCCTGCTTGTGTTCCCTCTCTGGCTGTGTTTCTCTGTTAAATAAAATCTTAAAAAAAAAAATCTTCTTTTTCTGACACCCAAGGGCTGATTTCAGTATAAGCTCTGTTTACTGACCTAATTTCCATCCTTTCTTATGTGCGTTTCTTTTTGACCCCTGCACAATGACTCCTGCTACTCTATAAGACCTATGAAATCGATTAGGTCAGTGAGACCTACCTCCTGGTCAAGATCTTCCCCTTTGTTTCAGAACTGCCTTCATCAAATTTCTAAATTACAGCTGCTTCTAATATTTTTGAGATATATTGGTGATTTATTCTACTTTGGATTTGGTAAACTTCTGGAACCTGAGAAATTGATGTCTTTCATCAGTTTTAGAAAATTCTTGGTCTTTATCCCCACAAGTATTGCTTCAAGCCCATTCTCTCTTCTCTTTCAGGGACTGTAATTACACATATACCTTTTGACTGTATCCCAAATGCCTATTATGCTCTGCTCTTTCCACCCCTCCTTTTTCTGTCCTTCATCTTGGAATTTTTTATTTTTCTTATTTTATTTTATTTTTATTTTATTTTTTTGTAATTATTTTTGACCCACCTTCTACTTTATGGATGCTAATTTCTGCATTCAGACTGCTGTTGAACACACCAATGGGTTCTTATTTCCAGTTATTGTATTTTTATATTTAGAATGTCTGCTTTTAATAAGTTCCAATTCTATATTAAAATAAATTATTTATCTTTTAGTCTTCGCCCATCTTTTCCTCTTTTTTCTTAAGCCTGTTAGTCATAGTTATTTAAAGTCATGTAAATTCTAATGTCTGGGTCTGCTTCTATTCATTTTTCTCTTCGTGGAGGGTGCCGGCCTAGGTGGCTCAGTCAGTTAAGCATCTGCCTTCTGCTTAGGTCACGATCCCAGGGTTCTGGGATCCAGTCCTGCATGGGGCTCCCTGCCTGCTCAGTGGGGAGTCTGCTTCCCTCTCCCACCCCTTGTGCTCTCTTGTGTGCACTCTCTCTCTCCCTCAAATAAATAAATAAAATCTTAAAAGACAAAAACTTTTCTCCTCATGTTTAGTCTTTTGGATTTGGCTTTATTATGCCTCTTAATTTTATATAGGGTCTTTGACACTGTGGAGGAAAGGAATGTAGAGGCTGCGGATGATGTTATCTCCATAGAATTAACTTTGGTCCTGGTGGGCATCAAGAATACCAGAGCGTCACTTTGGTCCTGTAAAGACTTGGCTTTAAGCTTTGTTAGATCTATCCTACTTCAGTACTATATTGCACTTAGTCTAAAAGGGCAGCCTTTTCGGGTCTCAGCGGAAAGCCCCGGATGCCTCTTTACCTTGGAGAGGCTTGAAGTCCAGTGTTACAGGATTTAGTGTTACAGGATGTGTCTCATCCAATCAGGTTGTCATCTATCTATCACAGGGGAAAGGGTGGAGGGTGCCTTCAAGGGTGGTGTAAAATCCTTTTAAAGGTGGTTTCCTCTTAGGGTGGGAGCCCCTTGGTCTGGCCTGCCTGTCTGCCTTCCAACTCTTCTTCATCATTAGGTGTTGAAATTTCTACTTAGCTCATTAGCCTCTAAACTGCTGTTTTCAGCGCAGGGAGGGGTTTTTAATCTTTGTGCATGTTGGACTTTACAAGTGGCCATGACCCTGAGGCGAATTTGCACTAGGTGTTGTTTTTTTTGTTTTTTGTTTTTTAAAGATTTCTCCCCACTGAACAAGGAGCCTGAGCAGGACTCTGGGGTCATGATCTGAGCCAAAGGCAGACACTTAAAGACTGAGCCCTCCAGGTGTCCCTGCACTAGATGATTGAACTACGTTTCTGACATTCTTCTTTCTCTGGGAGTTCTCCCTCAAGTCCCAGCCACTTTAGCAGCTCTGAACTTTGACCTTTGACTTCTCCCCCCAGTGATACTGCAGGCTTTTACTTGGCCTTTATTTTCTAGCACTTGATTTCGAAAATTCCCTCAGGAGAAAAAATTTAGGGTGAATATGGAGCTCACTTCATGTTCTTCTCCTTTTTCAGGATCATAGTTTCAGTCTTTTTTTAAAAAATATTTTATTTATTTATTTGACAGAGAGACACACAGCAAGAGAGGGAACACAAGCAAGGGGAGTGAGAGAGGGAGAAGCAGGCTTCCCGCCAAGCAGGCAGCCCGATGGGGGCTCGATCCCGGCTCTCTGGGATCATGACCTGAGCCGAAGGCAGTCGCTTAACCAACTGAGCCACCCAGGCGCCCCCATAGTTTCAGTCTTGCCTGCTTTGGCTACTCTTCAGTTTCTTCAAAGAGTCATTTTTAATGCTTTTCTATATTTATAAATACTTATATGTTCTGTTCTAGCCTACTCCCTTCATCCTGGATGGAACTGGAAGCTTCAGTACTTCTTACCTCTTGAGTTTGCAAGAATTTCACTGACCTATTTATTTGCCTAAACCAGTGAAGATGGCATATTCTCTTTAAATCAAGGAAACTCATTCCTTTTATTTTGTATATTAGATCAAATCTTTTACCTGTCTGTGGGCAAAGCCAAAGTCAGACATATGATGGCAGTTAGAGGTGGAAAAACCTTATTTTCAAGATGAGGAAACTGGAGAATGTCTATAAGAACCGGGGCGGTTGGTGGTGGTGGACCATGGGCGCCTGGGTGGCTCAGTAGGTTAAGTGCCTGCCTTTGGCTCAGGTCATGATCCCAGGGTTGTGGGATTGAGCCCCACGTCAGGCTCCCTGCTTGGTGAAGAGCTTGCTTCTCCCTCTTCCTCTGCTCTGGTCATGTTCTTGCTCTCTCTTTTATTTATTTGAATAAATAAAATCTTTTTTTTTTTTAAAGAGGGGGTGGACCTAAGGGAGAAGGTGGACTAAAGCTGTAAAGACAATAGGAGATAATTAGGAACCTCTAGAGGAGATGAGAGTGGTAGGGTAAATTGCCCAGGTAAAATGTATTGGGGGGAAAGATAGAGGTAAAGATGTAGATTAACTTCTGAAAGAAAGAACGAGATACCTGATAGTGTCATTTTTATGGCAACATTTTGAATCGTAATTGGAGGGAGCACTTAAGGTAAAGAAATAGTAAAGAAGTAGAACTAAAGACTGGGCGAGGTGAATAAGTGAGAGGGATAAGTCTGACCACACCCAGTGAGGCTTGGGCAAGTGGGTGGATGGCCCAGTTCCGTTTAAAAAAAAGAAAAAAAGAGTACTGAAGAGCACACTTGGGAGGAAAACATGTTCAGGTATTTTTCTTTGTTTACAGTGAATCCATCAATAGTCTGTATTCACTTTTGCATATAAACTTTGGGACCCAGAGTGCCTACTACAAAGATGAAACTTGTCAGCAGGCCTTCGGTCTATAGTGTAGTAGAAGTGTTGGGCTTTGCGGGATCCTAACTAGCTTCCCTTCTTAGAGCGCACTGAAATAGGAAAAAAGGCTTTTCAGAACAAACATTAAGCGGATGATTTATTTGACTTACTTACTTTTTTTAACCATGAATTCATCCTCTTTACTTGATATTGGATACCAAGCTATATAAACTTTACTATGAATTCTTCGTGAGAAATGGAAATCAGAAAGTCTCAACAGAGGGGAAAACTGAGGTTATTTAGGAGATAGGGTTTTTTTGTTTGTTTGTATGTTTGTTTGTTTACAACAACAAAAGGAAAAATTGGGGTGGGGGAGAGATTTTAAGAGGGAAAGAAGGAGAAACGGGGTTAGCCAACGGGCCCGGAGTAGTAGTGTTCTGACCAAAGAAGAATGTAAAATAAAGAGGATGGCTGAGTTGGAAGGAGGCGAAGACAAAACTCAGGAAAATACGCGGTGAGGAGTGAGGAAAAGAGAGACTTGTTAAGGTTGGAAACAGGGCAGTGACAATGGAGGGGATAGGAAGACGAAAAAAGAGTGCCGTTTGGGGATGAACAGGTTTCCAGGTTGAGGTCATGGGTGGAAAGAGAATGGGTCGATGAGAGGGTGAAGAGGCAGCGGCGGTGTGTGCGCGCGAGGGACAGAAGCGATCTGGGCGGAGCAGGTGGCGGAGGCGGCCGCGGAGGAGGCCTGGTCCTTCCAGGTTCGCGCCACCGTCCCCGCCGGGAGGATGCTCCCTGGCAGTGCGGGGAGACCGTAGGAAAGCCAGGCGGGGCCGGGCCCAGGGAATCCATGAAGAGGACGGACAGCGGGTCCTGCTGCCGCCGCGCGTCCCCCCGGGCGCACTACGCGCCCTCCTGGTCCGGGGACGGGGCGCGAGCCCCACCGCCCTCGCGGCAGTCCCCCGGCCCGCAGCCGGCCGGGAGCTGGGCAGCGGCGGCCGAGGAGGAGGAGGCAGCGGCGGCGGCCGCGCCCTGCAGGAGGTGAGAGCGCTGCGGGAGCGCTGCGGGAGCCGCGGGGGCTGCAGTCCGCGCCGGGAGTGGCCGCGCGCGCTGGGCAGGAGCCCCGCTCCCGGGCCTGGGGCCTACGGGGGCCGGAGTCCCCAGCGCCTGGGAGGCGTGGCGCCCAGTGACCTTAGCTTGCAGAGGGTTGGAGGGCACCGGGGAGAGGGTTCGTGGGGGCTGATGCTGCGGGTGGCGGGGGGAGAGGGGGAAGAGCCGGTGGAGGACTTGCCTAGAGATAAAGGTGTGGCGCCGGACTGTACCGCACTAGGCTTGGGAAACGCGTCTCTCCCCCAAGGTCTTTGCTGGAGGTGTGTAGACACCCGCTTTGTTGGTGCAGATGAGGTTGAGGCCATGCGTGCCGGGTTGAACACATGATGCAGAAGGCCCACCACTCTCTCTTACACCCCCCCCTTTTATACATACAGTTTTTATCTATCTAAGATACAGACAGCAGGGTGGAGGGTTGGTGATGGTTCTTTTTTCCTAGGCTACCTCTCTTGCCCTGCAGAGCTGGAGCCACGCCTGTTGGCTGGATGGGGCCGTGCAGGACAAGCCCCTCTTAAAGCCAGCTCCTCCCTTGGCGCAGAGATGGAAGGCCGGACAGACTAGGCCTGCATCTTCTTCATGTAGCATCAGCAGGACAAAAATCTGCCGTGCATATGATTTCTCAGAGAAGAGACAGATTGTGCTACTGCCTTTTTAGAAATAAGCATTTCTTGGCTTAGCATTTTCAGTTTACTCTTTTACAGGAACCCAGTACTCATAAATCATACTCCAAGGCAATGGTGCCTTTAGTCTCTAAGCTGCCATTAACCAACTGAGATATGAAAAAAGTAACTTCGTTTTTCTAGGTCTCAGTTTCCTAGGCATAAAATCACAGTCTTTTGAGGATTAATTACAGAACTAAATATTAATGAAAACTCTTCTCTGTGTTCAGGATTCTGCTTTATTTGTGAATTGGGAAACTAATTTATTCACACCTAATTGTATTTATTCATCACCCTGTCCACTGTGAGAAAACTGAGTCAAAGACATTCAGTTAACAGTGCTTAAAGAAATCACATTTCTATTAAGAAACCCATAAAAAAAATAACTGCCTTTTTAAAAAAAATATTTTATTTATTTACTTGACAGAGAGAAACACGGGTAGAGAGGGAACACAAGCAGGGGGAGTGGAAGAGGGAGAAGCAGGCTCTTGCCTAGCAGGGAGCCAGATGCAGGGCTCCATCCAGGGTCTCCACATCATGACCTGAGCCGAAGACAGATGCTTAATGGCTGAGCCACCCAGGTGTCCTCCAAAATAACTGCTTTTAAGAAGAAATTGAGGCAACACCTAAAACTAATGTAATATTGTCTGTTAAGTAACCAGGATTAAAATAAAAACCTTTAAAAAGAGGGCACCTGGATGCCTTAGTCGGTTATGCGTCTGCCTTCTGCTCAGTTCATGATCTCAGGGTCCTGGATTGGAGGCCCATATCAGGCTCCCTGCTCAGCACGGAGTGCACTTGTCTCTCTCCCCCTCCCCCTCCCCCATGCTCATGCTGAAGCTCTCTATCTCTCTAATAAATAAATAAAATCTTAAAAAAAATAAGACTTGGGCATCTGGGTGGCTCAGTTGGTTAAGCGTCTGCTTTCAGCTCAGGTCAAGATCTTGGGGTCCCAGGATCTTGCCCCCCGTTGGGGTTCTCTACTCAGTAAAATCTTTAAAAGGAAACAACAAAAAAGAGAAGGAATGAGGCAAGAAGTATTCATTATTTGATCTTTTATAATGTGGAATTTTAACACAACAATTACTTTTTTTTATTTGTTTAAAGATTTTCTTTTATTTTTTTTAAGATTTTATTTATTTATTTGACACAGAGAGAGAGAGATCACAGGTAGGCAGAGAGGCAGGCAGAGAGAGAGGAGGAAGCAGGCTCCCTGCCGAGCAGAGAGCCCAATGCGGGCCTCGATCCCAGGACCCTGACATCATGACCTGAGCTGAAGGCAGTGGCTTTAACCCACTGAGCCACCCAGGCGTCCAACAATTACTTTTTTTTTTAAACATGTGTACCTCTGTGGTATTGAATATTTTTCATAGACTACTTTGGATTGTTTTTTAAAGCTTGAAACAAAAATATTTCATCTGCAAATGAATTTACAATGTAAAGTCTTAACTGTTTATATGCACTAGAATGAACTCTTTTCATTAAAAGGAGCATCGGTATTGCGAGATTTAAAATGGATCATGACCCCCTTTATAAAGATGTGATTTTTCTTACTGTCTTTGGTAGCAAAAAGTTTATAGGGTTAGCATTTGGTTCTCTACATTGTGGTTTAATTGTTAAAATACATAGCACACTTTCATTATTTCCTTAATGGTTATACATCTGACAAACCTTTGCGTTCATCTTAGTTGATGTAATGACAAGCCTTGAAATGTTTTTAAGAATTCCAGGAATTCCTAAATGAAACAGTGTCAGGAACTCCACTGAGGTTGGTGCTACTCTGGGCTTCATTCAAAAATCATTTCTCGGGGGGCTCCTGGCTGGCTCCGTAGGTGAAGCATCGGGCTCATGATCCCAGGGTCTTGAGTTTGAGCCCTGTGTCAGCTGCATGCTGCCTCCACCCATCTATCCACCCACCCACCCATTTATTTATCTATTTACCTATTTATTTAGTTATTTATAAGTAGGCTCCACACCCACTTAAAGTGGGGCTTGAGATCAAGAGTTCCGTGCTCTACCAACTGTGCCAGCAGAGCACCCCTTTACTTGCAAAAACATACCTGTCTTACCAATAGTATTGGAGGTTTATTATTTTTTTTAAAGATTTTATTTATTTGACAGAGGGAAACACAGCCAGAGAGGGAACACAAGCAGGGGGAACAAGACAGGGAGAAGCAGGCTTCTCGCCGAGCAGGGAGCCCGATGCGGGGCTCAATCCCGGGTCTCCGCGATCATGACCTGAGCCAAAGGCAGTCGCTTAACCAACTGAGCCACCCAGGTGCCCCTGTTGGAGGTTTATGAATATAAGATGCTTGTACTTGGGAAGGGGTGTTTTTGGAGTCCAGTTTTCTAACCATCAAATCAACTAAGGAATGGAAGAAAACACCTCTGCACATTATCTGGATTCAATTAATTCTGTGATTGAGCAACAAAGGCGGAGGGGAGGGCAAAACTGGATGCCAAGCTACCCTCTGGGAGCTCAGAGTCTGTAGCGCATAAACTATGCTTATCTAAGTATAATATGGAGTAAATGCTGTAGCGGGAAGATGAACTGTGGAAATGGTAAATAAACAAACAAATGAATGAAAAGAGAGCAGATTTTAGGCAAAGCAGACTGTGTCCCAAGAGGTCATACAAAGTGACATTATCTTGGAAACTATGTTAGAATCTGGTCTTTACCTTGTTGAGTCTGTTTCTCAGGCTAGTATTAAATCCACAAGACTACTATATAAATCCAGAATGGCAGATTATTATAATGAGGATTTATTATCAGAAATTAAAATGAGAGGGGTGCCTGGGTGGCTCAGTTGGTTAAGCGACAGCTTTCGGCTCAGGTCATGATCCTGGAGACCTGGGATCGGGCCCCACATCGGGCTTCCTGCTTGGCGGGAAGCCTGCTTCTCCCTCTCTCAGTCCCTCTGCTTGCGTTCCCTCTCTGGCTGTGTTTCTCTCTGTCAAATAAATAAAATAAAATCTTAAAAAAAAAAAGAAATTAAAATGAGGATTCTCACATCTCAGGAAACTAGACCCTCTTTTGTTACTTAGTGAGGTCTCTTGATATACTTCCTGTGTTTGAAAAACAAATTGTAACCAAAAGATTGTTAAATGAATTTAGAGCAAGGGAAAGTAATCAGTGCATTCCAGATTTTAAAAATTTAAAGCTTTAAACGGAGTTAACGGGGATATAAATGGGCTCTTTGTTCCCTGGATGGTGACTGTCATTAATGATCAACCTCTCTTATTATGTACTACTTCTTTTTTGCTATTTCTGACATGCTAATACTTTTAATTAGGTAATAATCTGTTTGTCTGCGGAATCCTTGTATCCATTTCAAGTGATAACACCTCTTCTCTCGGAACCAGTTTGTCTTAATTGTAAAGTTTACACTTCAGATGTCAAAGATCACTTTGCTTTAGGTAAAATTCATGATGGGCTAGGGAAGTGGGGTGGGGCATTTTGTTAGAGCCCCTGTGTGCTGGCAGTATGAGCCAGGTAATGAATGGCTACTGAATACGATACTAAGAAGCAGAGGACCAGAAAGGGCTTCACATATACACGAGAGGTGAGTTCTGTCTGGCCCCACAAGATAATGAAACCAGGGTTGGATGGGAGGCAAATTTTAGTAGAGGGATGAAAACAAATGTACAGCCCTGGAAATGAGACCTATGCTGTAACAGAACTTTCTTGAAATGAGACCTATGCTGTAACAGAACTTTTCAATGAGGATTTAATTCAAAAGTGATGCTCTTTTTTTTTTTTAAGATTTTATTTATTTATTTGATAGAGAGAAACAGAGCTAGAGAGGGAACACAAGCAGGGGGAGTGAGAGAGGGCGAAGCAGGCTTCCTGCCGAGCAGGGAGCCTGATGCGGGGCTTGATCCCAGGGCTCCGGGATCATGACCTGAGCCGAAGGTAGTTGCTAAACCAACTGAGCTACCCAGGAGCCCCAAAAGTGATGCTCTTTCAAGTATGCAGTTGTCTGAAAGGAGGAAATAAGTGAGTTGCTAGCTGATGGCAATATGCCTCAGGGAGCATTTTTGAACTCTAGCAGGTTCCATGCTCTAGGTGGATATCCTGGAAGGAGCAGACAACTGAGGGGGTGGGGGGAAAGATGTCAGAGGAGGTTAAATTTCCAGTATCTAACTTCAACCAGTATGTCTTTAGCCGTCTCTCTTTTTGTCATTATTATTTTATTACTGCTTTATTGAGATGTAGTTGGCATAAAACAAACTGGGCAAATTTATAGTGTATAATTTGAAAAAAAATTTTTAGTTTTTTAGATTTTATTTATTTATTTGAGAGAGAATGAGAGAGAGCGTGTGAGGGAGGAGCGTCAGAGGGAGAAGCACACTCCCTGCTGAGCAGGGAGCCCGATGCGGGACTCGATCCCAGGTCTCCGGGATCATGACCTGAGCCGAAGGCAGTCGCTTAACAAACTGAGCCACCCAGGTGTCCCCAATTTGAAAATTTTTGACATATGTCTGTATCTGTAAAATTATCACATGCTAGTCACCCCAAAAAGTTTCCTTCTTCCCTGTTATAATCCTCCCTCCTGGCCTTCTTGCCCCCACCATCACACAGGCAATCAAACAATGATCTGCTTTCTGTCACTATATGTTAGTTTGCATCTTCTAGAAATTTATATAAATGGACTCATATAGTAGGCACTCTTCGTTTTTTGTCTAGCTTCTTCCGCTCAGTATAATTATTTTGAGATTCATTCATGATGTCGTGGGTATCAATAGTTATTTTCTTTCATTGCTGAGTAGTATTCCTTTATATGAAAATGCCACAGTTTATTAATTCATCAGTGGTCTTGTTGTTTCCAGTTTTGGGCTATAACAAATAACACTGCTATGAACATTCATGTACAAGTCTTTGTGGGGACATAGGCCTTTATTTCTCTTAGGTAAATTTCTTTTCTTTTTAAGATTATTTATTTATTTGAGAGAGAGCAAGCGAGCGAACACAAGCAAGGGAGAGGGAGAAGGAAAAAAGACTTCCCGGTGAACAGGGAGCCTGCCGTGAGGCTCCATCCTAGGACCCTGGGATCATGACCTGAGCTGAAGGCAGACACTTAATTGACTGAGCCACCCAGGCGCCCCCTATTTCTCCACACTCACCAACACTTATTATTGTCTTCTTTATTAGAGACATTCTAGTGTGCGCAAAACGGTATCTTAGGATTTTGATTCGTATTGCCCTAGTGACTACTGATGTTTTTATGTGCTTAATTACCATCTGTATATTTTTGGTGAAATGTCTGTTGAAATCTTTTGCCCATTTTTTTATCGAGTTGTTTGCTTTTTTATGGTTAAATTTGGGAGTTCCTTACATATTTGAAAGAGAAGTCCTTATTATAAAGGTACTTCGCAAACATGTTCTCTCAATCTATATCTTGTTTTTCCATTTTAATAAGTGTCTTTTGAAGACCAGAAAAATTTAAATTTTGCCAAAATGTAAGTCCAAACTACCAAATTTTTCTTTTACGGATTTTGCTCTTAATGTCATAGCTAAGAAACTACCATTTAACCCCAAGGTCCCCAAAATATTCTCCTGTGTGTTTTTCTAGAAATGTTATAGTTTTACATTTTATGTTTGGTCTATGATTCATTTTGAGTTAACTTTTGCATATGGTACAGGGTATTGATCAAGGTTCATTTTTTGCATATGGGTACGCTCTGGTTCAAGCACTACTTGTTGGGAACTCTATTCTTTCTCCATTCAGTTGCCTTGTCACTTTCATTGAAATCTCTTGATCAATATATGTGGGTCTCTGTTAGAATTTTCTGTTTTGTTCCATTGATCTGTTTGTCTCTTTTAAGACCAATACCATACTGTCTTTCTTTCTTTTTTTTTTTGAAAGCCACCGACTTTCTTGATTTGAAAAAAACTTTATAAGGACAGTGTGTGTTCTGCCGAAAAAGGAGCCAGATAGCACCAGACAGACCAGAGATAGAAGTGGAGGTGAGGGAAGGGCCAGGAATCTGCTTGGAAAAGCTGGTGATTGTTGATTTGAAACTGGCAGGGGAAGGAGAAGGAGAATTCATGCAAGAGCAAGAATTCCAAAAAAAATGGAAATGGTGAGGGGAGAGAACCCCCAAAGACCTTGAAGTACATCACAGGTGACTATGACAACGCAATGTCTTCCTTTGTAGAGGACGGGGGCGGGGACATGCGCTGCAAAGTCTGGAGACTCCCTGCTGAGGTTAGGGATTGGGGGCCCATCCAGAGAGCCTCATGAGAAGGCCTTGCAGCACTCTCAAAGGCCTCCGAAGCAGTCCGGGGACTCCTTGGCGTTGGCACCACATGGGTCCTTCAGCCATTCCCAGAGGAGATCTTCATCATTCATCAGTAACTGGCCAAGGACCACATGAACCTCGTCAAAGTCCCTCTCCTCCAGCTTCTTGCCCGGAACTTCACCAATCCCAGCCAGGCTCCCTACTGGCTTTTCCCCCACGGGCTCTCCCACAAAGTCTCAGTGCTTTGGGGAGGCTGTTATCTTACTTAGCTTCATTGGCAGCTCCCAGTTCTGTATGGCTCCTCCTGCCACCCCATCACTCCCACCAACACCTCTTCCCACTCCACACTGTCTCGATCACAGCAGTTCTTTTTAAGTTTTAAGATCATGGAGTGTAAGTCCTCCAATTTCGTTCTTCTTATTTAAAAGTATTTTGGCTCCCCTAAGCACTTTGTGTTCTCATATACATTTAAGAATCGACTCATCAATATACACAGAAACCCTGCTGGTAGTTTGAGTGGAATCACATCGAGCCTGTAGATTAATCTGGAGAGAACTGATATCTTAACAATATTGAGTCTCCTAATCCATAAACATAGTGCATATCTCCATTGATTTAGCTTAGTGGTTCTTAGCTGTGCCTCACAAGGAACATATGAAGTATCTGGACACATTTTTGTTTATCACAACTCAGGACAAGGATGATACAGACATCTAGCAGATGGAGGTAAGGAATGCTGGTAAACATTCTACAGTGCACAATAACGGTCCCCATGATGATGAATTATCCAATCCAAAATAATAATAACGTCTTTAATTTCTCTCACCAGTGTTTTATGTTTTTAGTTAAATTCTTCATATCTTTAATTCTATTATAAATGATAACATCTTAAAGATTCCCATTTCAGAATTTTCATTGCTACTTTATATTGATCTCTATTGATTTTCTATCCTTTATCTGTTCTGATAGATTTTTTTATAGATCCATAGATTCTTCTACATGATGATGTCATCCCCCCCCTCAGAAAAGAGAGATAAAATCTTGCTTCTCTTCCAATCTTGATGTCTGTCTGTCATTTATTTGCTTGTTTGTTTTTGCCTTATCACACTAGCTAGAACCTCCAGTACAAAGTTAAATTGAAATAGTGAGAGCACAGGTCTTTGCCTTGTTCCTGATCTTAGGAAGAATTCATTCAGTCTTTTACCATAATGTATAATGTGTCCTGTAGGTTTTTTTGTACGTACCTTTTATCAGGTTGAGGAAATTCCCTTCTATTCCTAGTTTTCTGAGAGTTTTCATTAGGAATGGATGTCTGATTATACATCTATTGGGATTACTATATCATTTTTCTCTTTTTATATTGTTAATTTGGTGAATTGCACTAATTGATTTAAGAATGTTAAAATCAACATTGGGCATCTGGGATATATCCCACTTAGTTATGATATACTATGCTTTCTATATGTTGTTGGATTAGATCTGCTAAAATTTTGTTAAGAATTTTTGCACCTGTGTTCACAAGGGATATTGGTTTGTATTCTTCATTTATAATATCTTTGTCTCAATTTTGTATGAGGATAATGTTGGCCTCCAAAAATGAGTTGGGAAGTATTCCCATTCCTTCAATATTGGGAGAGAGTTTGGGTGCAAAATTGCATTATTTCTTTCTTAAATATTTGATTATATTCACTAGTAAAGACTTTTAAGCCTAGTTCTTCTTTGTGCAAAGGTCTTAAACTACAAACTCAATTTCTTATTTATTTATGTGTTTACTTATTTATTTGTCAGAGAGCACAAGCAAGGGCAGTGGGAGGCAGAGGAAGAAGCAAGGAGCCTGATGAGTGGCTTCATCCCAGGACCCTGGGATCACAACCTGAGCTGAAGTCAGATGCTTAACTGACTGAGCCACCCAGGTATCCCCAAATTCAGTTTCCTTAGTAGACATAGGGCTATTTGGTTTATATGTTTCTTCTGGGGAAAGTTTTGTTAATTTGTGTGGCCCAAGAAATTTGTTCATTTTTTTAAAAAGATTCATTTATTTTAGAGGACTAATAAGAAAAGAATTTTAATAAAAAATTTTAGAGAGAGAGAGTAGTTGAGTGGAGTGAAGGCTGAGTGGTGGGGGGGGCAAAGCAGACTCCCTGCTGAGCGAGAAGCTCAAATTGGGGCTCAATCCCAGGACCCTGAGATCATGACCTGAGCTGAAATCAAGAGTTGGACGCCTAACCAACCTAGTAACCAACGTACCCAGAAAATGTATTCATTTTATCTAAGTTGTCAACATTATAGCCTTAAATTTTTCAGTTTTGAAAACTGAAATGCAATTTTATGGGTTTTTTTTAAGATTTATTTATTTATTTATTTGAGAGAGAAATCGAGAGACAGAGCACAAGTGGAGGGGGAGTGACAGAGGGAGCAGTAAGAGACTCCCTACTAAGCAGGGAACCCAGTGTCACGGGGCTCCTTCCCAGGACCCTGGGATCATGACCTGAGAGGAAGGTAGACGCTTAACTGACTGAGCCACCCAGATGCCCCAGAAATACAATTTTCTTATTAGTCCTTTGATATTTGTGGAATCTGTACTGATATCATCTTTCTCATTCCCAACAGTGTTTATTTGTGTCTTTTCTTTTTGTTTTGATAAACTTGACTAAAAGTTTATTAGTTTTATTTATCTTTTCAGAAAACCAGCTTGGCTTTATTAATTTTTTCTATTGCTTTTCTGTTTCAATGTATTTGCTTTACCCCTCATCCTTATTGTTTCCTCTCTTTTGTTTACCTTGAATTTCATTTGCTTCTCCTTTTCCAGTTTCTTAAAGTCGATGCTTAGATCATTGATTTAAGAAATTTCTTCTCTCATACAAGAATTCTAGTGCCATAAATTTCATTCCAAGTACTGCATTAATTCTATCCCACAAATTTTGATACGCCTGGGTGGCTCAGTTGGTTAAGCAACTGCCTTTGGCTCAGGTCATAATCCCGGAGACCCGGCGTCCCTAAAATATTGTTATAGAGCAAATAGATTTTGGTTTGTTAGCCTATTATATTTCCATTTTGAAATTAAAATACAACCAGAAGAGTCAAAGTAGGTGGTTTTGGCATTTCTAAAGCACAGAAAGTATTTTTTTTTAAAGATTTTATTTGTGGGGTGCCTGGATGGCTCAGTTGGTTGAGCGACCGCCTTCGGCTCAGGTCATGATCCCGGAGACCCAGGATCGAGCCCCACATCGGGCTCCCTGCTCGGCGGGAAGCCTGCTTCTCCCTCTCTCACTCCCCCTGCTTGTGTTCCCTCTCTGGCTGTGTTTCTCTCTGTCAAATAAATAAAATCTTAAAAAATAAAATAAAATAAAGATTTTGTTTATTATGTTTATTAATCATGACCTGAGCTGAAGGCAGATGCTTAATGACTGAGCCACCCAGGCACCCCCACAAGAAGTTTTTTGATGGGGCACCTGGGTGGCTCAGTGGGTTAAGCCTCTGCCTTCAGCTCAGGTCATGATCCCAGGGTCCTGGGATCGAGGCCCACATCGGGCTCTCTGCTCGGCGGGGAGCCCGCTTCCTCCTCTCTCTCTCTCTGCCTACGTGTGATCTCTCTGTCAAATGAATAAATAAAATCTTAAAAACAAAAAAAAGAAGTTTTCTGATGAACACACCTGTTAATCCGTTTCTAGATTAGCGGCTCTCCTCCTTAACAGCTGGTCTCCTTGTTACACATTGTGGCGAACAACGAGGGCGCCGTCCACAGTCTGGGATTTCAGTCTGGAGTTCCACATTCTTCCAGAAGGTTGGCTCCTAGAACTGGTGATGTAAAGATAAGAAGTAGCTGCATGAACCGTTGGAGGACTAAGCCTTGGGAAGATAAGCAATGAGATAATAATACTTTTCTAAATTGGATCAGCATCATTTGACCTGCCGGCGACATGGGTCTAAAGTGGTTTTTTGTTCCCTTCCCTACAATGTGGACACTCCCCTTATCCCTTACCAAATTCAGCTACTGTGGCGTCGTATCTCCAGTGCCCATTGTGGTTTATGAATCCTAATATTTTCATTAATTTGAAAGAAGAGTCTTTTATCTTTGGAGGATACGCAAGAGAGCTTTATTACACCTTAGAATTTGAAAGTGCCCTGAAATTTGTCCTTTAAAAAATTCTCTGTACTTTTTTTGTGCTATAAGATTCTTACAGGTGTTAGTCTATGATTAAATCTCCAGCTTAGTAGAAATGATGCCTAAATTTTAAAGAACCAATTCTAGTTAACCAATATGACCTTAAGGAAAAGCGAAGACATAAATTTTTATTTGCCTATTTGTTGGCGTGAAGTAAGATAGAAAGAAAAGAAAAAGTGCTAAACTTTTCCAAAATGGAAAATTAATTTTAAATATGTAATGATGTTCCTATCCCCTATTACTGATACTGTTTTTGTGTAAATGAATAGCACTCTTCAGGCAGTAAGGAAGGGCTCATCTTGTTTCTCTTGTCTCTGGGATCGCTATGTTGCCTGATCACCAGTGCCTGAAAATCATTGTGTAATATATTTTGTCTGATATTTTAGTTATTTATGTCAAGGGTGAGGGGAAATAAACATGGACCCTCACTTCATGCTCTGGAAGTAGAAGTATCTAGAGGGGTCTTTCAGATTAGTAGTTGTCAACCCTGACTACACATTAGAATTACCTGCGCTGGGGCAGAAAGTTTTATTTATTTATTTTTTAAAGATTTTATTTATTTATTTGTCAGAGAAGGAGAAAGCACAAGCACAGGGAGCAGCAGGCAGACGGAGAAGCAGGCTCCCTGCTGAGCAAGGAGCCCAATGTGGGACTTGATCCCAGAGCCCTGGGATCATGACCTGAGCCAAAAAGCAGCCGCTTAACTGACTGAGCCTCCCAGGCATTTTGGTGAGGAAGTTGAAAAATGGATGTACAAGCTCTACTCCAGACCGGTTAAGTAAAATTCCTGTATATTGACACCCTAGCATCGGTATTCCTTAAAAACACTGATTTTTCTCATGTACAGCAGGGTTAAAGAACCCTAGATTTAAAAAAAAAAAAACAAAAAACAAAAAACTGTTGCATTTAGGGAACTGGATGGCTCAGTCGGTGAAGCCTCAGACTCTTGATTTCAGCTCAGGTCATGATCTCAGGGTTTTAAGATCAAGCCCTGCATTGGGCTCCACACTGGGCTTGGAGCCTGCCTAAGATTCCCTCTTCCTCTCCCTCTGCAGATCCCCCCACCTAGCACGTGCACACATACACTCTCTCTCTTTCAAAAAAAAAAAAAAGAACTACTGCATTTATAAACAATTCTGAAAGACTTTTGTGTTCTGTCACTCCAACCGAGATATGTGGTAAGAGGTCAGTGTGGTCCTATATAAACTTTAAAGCAGAGAACTGTCATATTTAGATTTTTGCTTTAGAACTGTTAAGTGTGACAGTTCTATGGGACACGGAGTTAGGTGGGTTGAGTGAGACAGGGCATCACTGAGAAGCTACTTGGGGTCAGAAGCACTGACAGCCTGAACTTGGGCAGTGGTAGTGGGGAAGACTGAAGAAGGGATACATTTGAGTTTCTTTCTTTTTTTTTTTTTTTTTAAAGATTTTTTATTTATTTGACAGAGAGAAACACAGCCAGAGAGGGAACACAAGCAGCGGGAGTGAGAGAGGGAGAAACAGGCTTCCCGCTGAGCAGGGAGCCCGATGCAGAGCTTGATCCCGAGACTCCGGGATCATGACCTGAGCTGAAGGCAGAGGCTTAACCACTGAGCCACCCAGGCGCCCCTGCGGAGATTTGTTAATGCATTCATTTCGCCCCTTTATGGACAGTAGCCCTACATTATTATTATTTTTTTAGAGAATCACCTTTTTTTCCCATTGCTTATTAAAGGGAAAGTCCATTAAATTCTCCTAGCTATATGATGCTGATGAGACCCACGCTAGGACAATCTGACTCTCTTCATAAAATCCCATCTTCAGTGGAGCCACATAAAGTGGAAAAATGGTTGGAACCAGGTGTTCCCTGGGTCCTTACTGTTTCTTCTGCCCTTTCTGAGCCTATTCTTTGAGTCAACTCTTTGATTCTGTGGGTCTTCTCTTCCAGTAATCCTTTTTAAAGGAAAAACAAAACAAACAAACAAAGAAAACAAATAAACAGGGGCACCTGGGTGGCTCAGTCAGTTAAGCATCTGCCTTTGGCTCAAGTCATGATCCCATGGTCCATAGATGGAGCCTCACTTGGACTCCCTGCTCAGCAGGGAGCCTCCTTCTCCCTCTCCTGCTGCTGCTCCCCATGCTTGTGCTCTCTGGCGCTCTCTGTGTCTCTGTCAAATAAATAAATAAAAATCTTAAAAAAATATTTAATTTAGTTAAAGTTGGTTCATTCCTCTTTTCAAAAAGTATGTATGGAATGCCAAGAATAATTCTGGGTGCCGGAACAGAATGAAGAACGAGATTATCAGATAAAGGCTCCACCCTCACAAGCTTAAGTTTAATGAAGTTGTAGGAATGGTGAGGAGATACACAGCAAAGGAGTGAATACATATACAACAAGGTGATTTCTCACGTTCATAAGGTTTATAAGGAAAATAAAAAAGAATCATTGATTGGCGAGGAGTGGAGCAGGTGGTAAGGGAACTGCGTTGTGAGCCCCTAAGGTAAGAATAAGCTGGGGGGTGTTTGAGGAACAGAAGGAAGACCAGGGCAGCAGAAGCATGCTGACCAGAGGGAGAGTGGCAGGAGATGATGAGGGGAAGAGGTGGGCTGAGATCGGATAGGCCATGGTAAGAAGGTGATTTTATTCTAAGGACATTGGGGAAGCAATGGAGGGTTTGAAGCATAAGCATAATGTGATCTGGAAAATGTTTTAAAATATCACTCTGCTTTTGTCGAAGAGACTTTAGGAGGCCAAGAGCGGAAGCAAAGGAGGCTGCTTTGAGGATTGTTGCAGTAGGTAGAGCAGATACGAGGTAGTAGTGATTCACATTGTGATGGTAGCAGTCAGGCTGACAAAACGTGAAGGGAGTCAAAAGAAGTTTTGGAAGAGAGCCAACAGAATTTGATGGTATACTGGATGAGGGGAATGAAGTTGAAAAAGGAGGTATTGCAGGACACCTGGGTGGCTCAGTCATTAAGCATCTGCCTTTGGCTCCGGTCATGATCGGTCATGATCGGTCTTGATCCTGAGGTCCTGAGACTGAGTCCTGCATCGGGCTTCCTGCTCAGCAGGAAGCCTGCTTCTCCCTCTTCCTCTGCCTGTGGCCCCCTGTACTTGTGCTCTCTCTGTGTGTCAAAGAAATGGATAAAATCTTTTTTTTAAATAAATAGATACAATCTTTTAAACAATTTTATTTTTTATTATTTTTATTATTTTTTAAAAGATTTTATTTATTTGACAGAGAGAAACACAGCTAGAGAGGGATCACAAACACAGCTAGAGAGGGAGGGAGAAGTAGGCTTCCCGCTGAGTAGGAAGCCCCATGTGGGGCTTCAACCCAGGACTCTGGGATCATGACCTAAAGCTGAAGGCAGATGCCCAATGACTGAGCCACCCAGGTGCCCCCAAAATATTTTTTTAAAAAGGAAATATCATGGGCCTTTTTAAAAAGAATAATTTAATCCTAAAATTGCTCTAAGAAAATTAAGTCTATTTAAACAAAAGGTTTTTTTCATTTTAATGAAGAAAAAAAGATTAATTTCCCCCCATGGCATCAGGAATTAGTTCAGGGATAGGCATTTGACTCAAACAGGATTCTTTGGGGGCCTCCTGGAAGGCCTCTTCTTCTTTTTTTTTTTTTTAAGATTTTATTTATTTATTTGACACAGAGAGAGATCACAAGAAGGCAGAGAGGCAGGCAGAGAGAGCGGAGGAAGCAGGTTCCCTGCTGAGCAGAGAGCCCAACATGGGCCTCCATCCCAGGACCCTGAGATCATGACCTGAGCCGAAGGCAGAGGCTTAACCCACTGAGCCACCCAGGCACTCTGGAAGGCCTCTTCTAATGCATGTGAGCCTCAGAGAGAATGTAGGGTCTCCTGGCAGATAATTCAGTACCTTGTAGAGGCTGAAAATAAAATCAGAACAGAAAATGATTGAGATGGAGAAATACGACTTCACTGTCAGAGTCTCTGGATTAAGCTGTATTTGAAACCTCCAGTTAAAGTTTTTTGCTTAATCTTAATTGAAGTTTTTTCTCCACTCATTATGGGGGCGGCAGTGGTTAGGCGATGTGGGACGGGGACGGCGGTCTCGCCAACAGCGAGGACACTGGGTAATATAAAAAACACCTTCGGGGCGCCTGGGTGGCTCAGTTGGTTAAGCGACTGCCTTCAGCTCTGGTCATGATCCCAGAGACCCGGGATCGAGCCCCACATCGTGCTCCCTGCTCGGCGGGAGCCTGCTTCTCCCTCTTTCACTCCCCCTGCTTGTGTTCCCTCTCTGGCTGTGTTTCTCGCTGTCAAATAAATAAAATCTTTAAAAAAAAAAAAAAAAACAACACCTTCACAGAGGGTTGCATATGATGACCAGATGGAGAATGTCATAAATAACGGGAAATTATACTAGATCTCACAGAGTTCCAGAGTTCTGTAAGTTAGGTTTTGATCACTGACATTTGTGGCAGCTCCCATATCATTGTTATGATTACTGCGTGTATGATTTACCTTGTTATGGATATTGCATGTATGATTTACATCATTAATAATTTTTATCGAGCACTTGCTACATGCCAAGCCAAATCTGAAGCAATTTATAAGCATAATCTCATTTAGTCCTCCATACAGTTCTGTGAGAAAGATATTATTATTATCCCCGCGTTTTATAGACAGGTTAAATACTGCGGCACCATGACACGGTGAGGAAATGGTAGAGTAGCGGCTTAATTGGCAGGTGCTCAATGTATGTTTCGTGTGCATTACAGTAATTATTTTTGTCCACCTTGCTTTTAAAATGTTTCTTTTCAATCACCCTAGACTTCTCCTTAAAGAACAAACCAAAGCAATAACAAAAAGCCTTTGCTAGAGCTTTGATAAAAATGGTCTGGTCTCCAAATTAGCGTAACAAATGTAAAATGTCATCTGTTTTAATAGACTAAGCTCCATTATTAAAAATGGACCTTGTGAAGATTTGCTTTCTAATTCATACGGTGTAAGTCCTGAAAGCACAGAAAAATGAATGACCTGTTTGAAACAAAAAGGAGCATACCTGAAAGTGACTGAAAATCTATCAAAAAAGCATCAGATTGTTCCATATTCAGGTTGATAAAAATGGGTGAGTTGTACATTTCAAAGGAGAATCTGGGACACTGTTCGAATAACAAAGACTTAAAGCAAGCGGGGGGGCCCCCCTGCCCAGAACAATAGGCACAGGAATTCACAGAATGGGGGGATTTTGTCTACTGTGTGTGTGTGCTCATCTCACACGCACATTCAACCGTACAACATTAGCTCACGGAAAGTGGAACCAAAAGAAGAAAGGTCAACATGAACAGCGACCTCAGTGTACAACAGAAACAGGACTATATTTCAGCATCCTTCTCATCTCCGCAATGCTCACATCTGTAACATTTTTTAGCCTTCTTGCTCTGTAATATTGACTTTGGAATCTCTAACTGAATACTGCAACTCAAATACATAGCTTTATTATAATCTCCATAAGAACGGTTTTCATGGGGGCCCAGGTGGCTCAGCCTGTTAAGTGTCTGTTTTCAGCTCAGGTCATGAGCTAGGGGCCTTGGGGTCCAGCCCCTGCATAGAGCTCCCTGCTCAGCGGGAAGTCGGCCCCTCCCTTTGATCTTCACTGCTCCCCACCCTTGCTGCACGCGTTCACTCTCTCTTTCTAAAGTAAAAGAAAAAGAAATAAAATAAAATAGAAAGGTTTTCGTGAATTGCATCTATCTTATTCTTCTTTTTTAGATTTTATTTATTTATTTGACAGGGAGAGAAAGAGAGAGAGAGAGAGAGAGAGAGAGAGAGAGAGCGAGCAGGAACACAAGCAGGGGGAGTGAGAGAGGGAGAAGCAGGCTTCCTGCCGAGCAGGGAGCCTGATGCGGGGCTCCATCCCAGAACTCTGGGATCATGACCTGAGCTGAAGGCAGACACCTAACATCTGAGCCACCCAGGCGCCCCAATTGCATCTATCTCCTTAAAGAAAAAAAAAATGTTCTTAGTAGTAATTAAAAACACATTCTCTTTGAATGCTTAGGGAATGTGTTATACAAAATGGTCTTATAAAAATACAATTTATTGCTGCCTTAATTTTCACCATAAATCTAGGTCTTACTGTGCAGCCCTAAATCAGTGCTCCAAGAATAATAGCTTCTTTGTGAATGGGAGGGCTGGGTCTCCAACTCTGTAGCATCACCTTGGATGGAGGGTAAGTTCAGGAATCTGTCTCACTTGTCTATTGCTGCACAGCACATTACCTCCACGCCTGCTGGCTGTGATGGTGTATGTGTCACCCTGACTGTCACTTCACAGGGTGTGCAGACATTTGATGAAACATTATTTCCGGGTGAGTTGGTGAGGGTATTTCCAGAAGAGATTAGCAGTTGAAATTGGCAGACTGAGTAAGGCAGATTGCCTTCTCCACCGTAGATGGGCACCATCCAATCCCTTGAAAACCTAAATAGAACAAAAAGACAGAGGGAGGGAGAATTTGCTCCCCCGCCTGCGTGCAGAAGTGGGGGCGTTAGTCTTCTAACCTCAGCCTGGGATTTGTACCACGGGTACCATGGCTCTGAGAACAACCTCGGTTTTCCTGGATCTCCAGCTCCTGGACAGTGGATAATGGGACTTCCCAGCCTCCACAGTTGCATGAGCCAATCCCTTATAATAAATCTGTATCCAGGGGTGCCTGGGTGGCTCAGTTGGTTAAGCAACTGCCTTCGGCTCAGATCATGATCCCAGAGACCCGGGATCGAGTCCCACATCGGGGTCCCTGCTCAGCGGGAGGCCTGCTTCTCCCTCTCTCACTCCCCCTGCTTGTGTTCCCTCACTCGCTGCGTTTCTCTCTGTCAAATAAATAAATAAAATCTTAAAAAAAAAAATCTGTATCCAATATCAAGAGTGGGATTACCAGGGATTGTTGGGGGCTACCTTAGAGACTGTCTACCCCAGTCTGCATCCATTACAGAAACTCATGGAAATGAAAGGAACACCAGGATTTATTCCTTTCCTTCCTTCCTTTTGGAATGAGGCCATTACAAATCAAGCACAAAAAAAGAAAGGATGAGTGGAACCAGGGCTGAGGCCAAAGCCTATGCCAAGCTACTTCCATCTGTATCCACAGAACAAAAAATATGAGACTCAACTTGCTCAGTCAGTCCTCCAAGCACCCCTGCTGTGACTGCTTCTGGCTATCTTCTTGGATGATTTAAGGGTTGAGGAGGTCAAGGTCTGGACAGTGTAACCAGTTTGCAGCACAAGACGTACACTGGTTGGGGTGCCTTAGTGGCTCAGTGGGTTAAGCATCTGCCCTCAGCTCAGGTCATGATCTCGGGGTCTTGGGATCGAGTCTTGCGTCGGGCTCCCTGCTCAGTGGGAAGTCTGTTTTTCCCTCTCCCCCCGCCTCTCCCCTTGCTTGTGCTCTCTCCCTCTTTCTCAAGTAAATAAAAATCTTAAAAACAAAACCAAAAACAAAACTAAGAGGTACACTGGTTGGAAAGCTCTGCCTTAGATAGCCTATTGGGAGACCACCTTGTATTTTTTAAATTGATTTTTATTATTTTATTTTTTATTTTTAAAAATGTTATTTATTTGAGAGAGAGCGAGTGAGAGAGCGAGTGAGAGAGAGAGAGAGAGAGAGTAGGAGCTGGGGGGTGGGGAGCAGAGGGAGAAGCAGGCTCCCCACCAAGCAGGGAGCCCGACATGGGACTCCATCCCAGGACTCTGAGATCATGACCTAAACCAAAGGCAGACGCTTAACCGAATGAGCCACCCAGATGGCCTGGGAGATACCTTGTATACGTAGTTTATAGTGATGGCTTCTAACCACTATTTGTTTATTAAAGTTGGCCCAAGAACAGATCCTCGTTGTTGTATGCATTGTCTCTCCCAGGTACTACCATGTAGAAGTACCTGCCACCGAATTAGAGTACGTTTCTCATATAAATCAGCAAACCTGCCCTCGTACTACTCAGAGTTTAATAGAGCCAGAAACCGGGGGCATATATACCTTTAAAGTAACTATTAATAACATTACGTATATGATTGATAAAATTAATAACTCTAGATTTTTAAATTAATAGCTTCCATAATTATTTTTCAGTGTTGCACCGTTTCACTCCTGAAGTAATACTTCAGCATTTATACCTTGAGGGATTGACAGAATTTCCACATGTAAAACATATAAGGAGATTTTTCACTCCAAATTATACCTAGAAAACTTGCCTGTGTTTGAAGGTGAGTGCTCCGACGTCTAAGCAGCACGCTCTGCGTGTCTCGCGGGCGGTACGCTCACCGCATATCATGGCACCCACGTAAGCACGAGTCAGAGGTGCAAGAGACCATGTGAAGTCAGCATTTAGCTATTGGGCTTTTCAAAACTGAAGCCAACTGGCAGATTTTGGCTCGTTGGCAGTGCTGAACTTTGGTGCATCTCTCAATTTTATATCCTCTTACTCTTCTAGTTTGACATAGAGGCTAGTTTTTCCCAGCCTTCAACTTGAACTCTTCAATGGCAGCAACATTTTTTCCCTTTTTCTTGTTTCAAGGAATTTTAAAAACCTTTTTTTTTTTTTTTTTTTTTTTTTAAGATTTTATTTATTTTGGGCGCCTGGGTGGCTCAGTTGGTTAGGCGACTGCCTTCGGCTCGGGTCATGATCCCGGAAACCCGGGATCGAGCCCCACATCGGGCTTCCTGCTTCGGCGGGAGGCCTGCTTCTCCCTCTCTCAGTCCCCCTGCTTGTGTTCCCTCTCTGGCTGTGTTTCTCTCTGTCAAATAAATAAATAAAATCTAAAAAAAAAAAGAAAAAAAGAAAAAAAGATTTTATTTATTTATTTGACACACAGAAAGAGACAGTGAGAGCAGGAACAACAGCAGGGGGAGTGGGAGAGGGAAAAACAGGCTTCCCACTGAGCAGGGAGCCCAACATGGGGCCCATTGCAGGACCCTGGGATCATGACCTGAGCCAAAGGCAGCTGCCCAACGATCGAGCCACCCAAGCGCCCCCTTAAAACCTTTTGCATCTTTTAAGACTTTTGTGTATCTTGCCTCCCTTCTGTTTCAGTTGGCTCCCAGGACTTCCTTTCCCTTTACCCCATCTTCTCAGGCCTTGGTCTCTTCTTGTCTCCCAGGCAGAAGTTGGTTGTCGAGGAAGGCCGGGAAGAGGGCCAAGTTCCTGCAGATGAAGATGTCAAAAACTGAGGTAGACACCTGGGGCCCTGCTTTCAACCGGACTGGGCCCTGCGTCCTACTTCAGTGAGAGAAAACCAGAAGCTGAATCTGGCCTGAGGTGGAGGGACTGTCGAGAGCCTGGTAAATGGGTCAGCTCTTCAGGCTGATGTTCTGAGCTGTGATTCCCCCATCCTGTCCAGAGGATAGATTTAAAAAAAAAAAAATGGCACAAAGAACCCAAGATTAGAGAGGGGGGCTGGTCCTGTGAGACAGACTTAGGTGCAGAGGCAGAAGGCAGGCCTTGGGTGCCCCATCACCAGGAACGAGGCAAGTCCTGAAGGGATATGCAAATGCCAGAGGCCTGCAGACAACCTGGTAGGTAAATGAGTGAATCAGGTCAGGTGTAAGACCATATGGGGTCGTGTTGGTGGCTGTGAGTACCAGAGCACGGATGACCCATCTAAGGGCCGACCTACATTTGTGAGCACAGTTCTCTGAGACAGGTTCTGCCAGTGAGGGGCACCTCGGGATGGTTTGTGCTAGCTCAGGATCAGGTTCATGGTCTTGTGGATAGGCAGCTGTTGCCAAAGGAGAGGCTCCACTCTGATGAAATTCCCTAAGCAGCTGCGTATAGTAGAAGCTACATGAAGGATATAGCATGGCTACCTCAGTCTCCAGAGCTAAGTGTAGCCCAAGTAACGGGAAGACTAAAGGTGAAGGAGATTTCATCGCTGAGTCAAATGCACAGGTGCCCCAAACTAAGAGCTGGGGCTCAAGGTTTTCTTAAAAGCGCAGGTTCTTGAAAATTTCATTCTGGTGCAATTGCCTTAGCAGGAACTTGTAAGATAAGTTGTTCTTTTTACCCTCTCCCACCATCTCCCTTTGTCACCCTGTTCTACCATCTCCCCAATGCCTATAAATCACAGGAACTTGCCTTTGAGTCTTGCAACTATTTGGGAAGGAGGCTGGGAGGAGGCTGGATAGTCACATTTGCCTTGTGCTATGTTAAAGGTGCCACCTGATACGGGGCAGCTCATGGTGCACAGACAGCTGTTGCCAGCAGGGCCGGCAGACCAGGGGACCCCTCTAAAGGCGTGGCTGTTGTCACATTGTCCCGGGTGAACAACCAGGGCCCTGACCAGAGGGCAAGTAAGGCACTCGCTCCCAAGATCTTGCAAGTGCAGAGACGAATCCTGCCTTTATTTAAAATTTTGATATTTTGTTCATCATGGGTTTTTTGCAATAATTTTGTTTTTGAAAAATATTGCAGTGAGATATCAGTCATCTTGGCTACTGAATCTTTGGCATCCCTCAGATTTTGCACCACAGCTAAGGCGGTGCTCCTCTCCCCTTACTTACGGTTCAGTCTTGAACACCTTCACAGCTCAACCGAAAGCTTGGTGGAGCACCTGGGTGACTCAGTCGGTCAAGCATCTGACTCTTTTTTTTCTTTTTTTTAAGATTTTATTTATTTGACAGAGAGAAACACAGCCAGAGAGGGAACACAAGCAGGGGGAGTGAGAGAGGGAGAAGCAGGCTTCCGGCCGAGCAGGGAGCCCGATGTGGGACTCGATCCCGGGTCTCTGGGATCACGACCTGAGCCGAAGGCAGTCGCCCAACCAACTGAGCCACCCAGGCGCCCCAGCATCTGACTCTTGATTTCAGCTCAGGTCATGATCTCAGGGACCTGGGATCAAACCCCACTGTTGGGCTCTTGTGCTCAGCTAGGAATATGCTTGAGATTCCCTCCCACTCCCTCTGCTCCTCCCCTCACTCCTTCTCTAAAATAAAATAAAATAATATATTAAAAAAAAAGCTTGAGTCAGCACCAGGATCACCTGGCCTTGATTTTTCCCTCCATCTCCTGGAGAACTTACCACAGCCAATAAATACAGGATGCAGTCATTCTTTTCTGTATATCACAACTTCCAATTTAAGCCCAACTAGTATTTCTGTACCTGTTGTTGTATCACAGACCTATCCTAATATGGGGATACTTTCATCTCAGAAAAGATAATTTTAGTTAAAGTGAATCATAGTGGGTGAACTCTGCAAGTGTGGAACGACTATTGAAGTACGCTCATTCTTTTGTCTAGGATTGCCAGATGTTTGACACTGAAATCCACAGCTCAGTATTTTGGCTTCTTGTAGGCTAAAATAGAAATTATGACAAAAGTGAATACGCACATGTGGAGTTTTTCTCATTAGCGTTTTTTCTTGATTGTGTGAGTCTTTCTGAGGCTGCAGTGGTTGCCAGCTGGAAGACAGGACAAAACAGCTGTTCGAAACTGACGAGAAACTGGCGCCCAGTAATTCTGAGTGTAGGAGAGGGAATTTATCTTTCTTGTTTATTTACCTTTGTCCTGGGAGTGATTACTTTGATGAGCCCCATTAGTTGTGCAGATTTGAGCCAAAAATCTACCAGGGATAGCTCCTAATATTAGTTAAGTAATTCAGGGCAAATACTTCAGATTCTTTTTAATAGTGACACAAGTGGACCTGAGGAGGTGATACATTCTTTTCTATAATCACAATAATTTAACAGTTTAATAGTTTTAATCATTCTTAGGCGATGCACACTGAAATATAGGGTGAAGAGTGTCTGTCTTACTTTCAAATGGTTCATCAGTTTGTGTGTGTGTGTGTGTGTGCGCACAAAGAAAGAGAGGGAAACAAATGTGGCAGAATGTTAGGGACTAGTGAGCCAACTGAAGGAATTACAGGACTTCACTGTACTATTTTTGCAGCATTTCCATATGTATAAAATTTTTACATTTTTGGGACGCGTGGGTGGCTCAGTCAGTTAAGCATCTGCCTTCCGCTCAGGTCATGATACCAGGGTTCTGGGATCGAGTCCCGCATCAGGCTCTCTGCTCAGCAGGGAGCCTGCTTCCCCCTCTCTCTCTGCCTGCTTGTGATCTTTCTCTCTGGAAATAAATAAATAAAATCTTTTTAAAAAGTTAAAAAAAAAAGAAAAAGAAAAGTGGAGACCGTAGCTGTCTGGCTGCCTCCTCCTAAGCAAGATGATGTCTGATTCAGAATCTAACCTGAGCTCCCAGCCAGGATCACAAGCTGCGCTCGGTCACCATCCCTACGGGTCTTGCCGGATGTATGCTCCCTGGCCTCGGACTGGAAGTGCCTGTCCCTCTGCCGGAATATGACTCACGTTCTAGTGATGCTGCGATTGTCATGAGGGCCTTGGAAGCTATTTGTCAATGTACTCTAGTGCTATTTCTGGCTCCAGAAATTCATTTATTAGCCTTCACATCAATCGCTTTAATTTTCAAGACCCAGTATCTATGCTCAAAGCAAGGAGAGTTATCCTTGTACTTCATACACATCCCTCCTCACTATTCCAGCCCCCTTCCTAGACATTTGCATACCACATTTCTTGCATGAGCCCCCCTCCCCCAGCATTCGATACACATAAATAGTGGGTGTTGAAAGAATGAGGGGGATTGTAGGAGTAAATTGCCACCAGCTGTCTGAAGGCTTGGTCATAATTTCTTTCCTTGTGGTTTTTGTTACAGCTGACAGATAAGGCTAGCTAGTGACGGAGAGGGATCTGAATAAACACACACACACACACACACACACACACAATCCTCAGGACAGGGGAGGAGGTTGGAAGACAAAGGGAAGAACACATAATGGAGGAAATATCCACTTTTTCCCCCCCTAGAACTCTAGCCAAGAAGTGAGGGAAGCAGCTTATCCAGCTTCCTTGTCAGTTCTCTGGGCTCATATGATAAATCAGAGAGCTGAGAAATGGAAAATCTGGGTCACTGGCCTAGCCCTAGAGTGCAATTTGGAGCAGAACCGAAATTAAAATTCACAACTTCTACGGGGGGTTGGAATCCTGCCTGATATGCAAACATTAATAAAAAATAACTATGATTTATTGAATGCTTAAAATGTGCTGGGCAATGAGTTAAACACTTGTCATATATTACCACACTTTGTTCTCACAACTACCCTATTAGGTAGTTGTTGTTTTTTTTTTAAAGATTTTATTTATTTGACAGAGAGAAACAAAGCCAGAGAGGGAACACAAGCAGGGGGAGTGAGAGAGGGAGAAGCAGGCTTCCCCAGGTCTCCAGGATCATGACCTGAGCCGAAGGCAGTCGCTTAACCAACTGAGCCACCCAGGCGCCCCTACCCTATTAGGTAGTTATTATCATTAACCTTATTTAACAAAGGAGGAAGCTACAGCACAGGGTTTGACGGGTCAAAATGGCAGGACTGGAAATTGATGGGGGAGGGGAGATTTAAAATCTCCTTTATTCTAGAGCCAGGAATCTCAAGTACTCAGTTGTAACGCCTTCCAGATGAAGGGGGATCCCAAGTAGTCAGGGGAGGCTGGGAATATTTCTTCTACCAGTGGAAACTTATTTTTTAAAATATATTTATTTATGTATTTATTTGAGAGAGAGAGAGCACATGCGTGTGAGTATGAGGCAGGGGAGCGGCAGTGAGAGGGAGAAGCAGAGTCCCCACTGAGCCGGGAGCTGGATGAGGGCCTCTGGATCCCAGGACCTTGACCATGACCTGAGCTGAAGGCAGACACTTCACTGACCGAGCCACCCAGGTGCCCCTACCTACCAGTGAAAATTTAAAATTTTAAATAAAAGCACTGTATTTTACAATACTAATATATGATAAAATTTTGAATTAATAGCATCCTTCAGGATTCTCCTCAGATGCTACCTCTCTTATGAAACCTTCTCTAGTGAGATTTAATTAATCACACTTTAAGTCCCTTTTTGTATCATTATTACTGTAGGACTTTGCACAATCTGATTTGTATTATTGTTTGATGAATGCCTGCCTAACCTCCCACACTAGATTTTAAATACATAACACAATGCCTAGTGTATGCTGTGTACATGTTGGATGAATTAATACTGTTGAATTGAATGAACTAAAGTAACGAAATTGCCCCCCAGTTTTGTCGGCCTGTGGGAATAAATTAAGTCCCATGAGCATTAGCTACCTCTGAGCTCCCACCTGATCCTTCAGGAAATGAAGTCTTGCTCAAAGTCCCCTTAACTGCACACAAGTATTTCTTTAAAAAAAAAAAAAAAAGATTTTATTTATTATTTATTTGAGCGAGAAAGTGAGAGAGAGCACGAGAGGGGAGAAGCAGACTCCCCGCAGAGCTGGGAGCCTGATAGGGGACTCAATCCTGGACTCCGGGATCATGACCTGAGCGGAAGACAGTGGCTTAACCACCTGAGCCACCCAGGAACCCTGCACACAAGTATTTCTGCTCATCCCCAGGGTTGTTTCTCAATCTCTCATGAACCCCTCCTGGTTCCATGTGAACGATGACACAGAGCCCTAGAGACACACACCCCCGGCCCCCCGCCCCGCTCTGGCAGCTGACGGGCACCGCTTCCAATTCATACACATGCAGCCTGTTCTCTCCAGGTCACCTGCACGGTCGGGGAAACCAGGCCCGTCTATCCCAGCCTCAGCTCTGCGCATTTCCGCTGCTCTGTTTCACTCCTAATACAGATACGGGATTTGAATTTGTAAACTCACTTGGACAGTTTTTCACATGAAAGTCCAGTTTTATTATATCTGGCTGTCAGTCTCTCTAAGGCCCCACTTCCTCCTTGATAAAAGAAGTTCGCCTCGCTGGGATGCTTTCTTAATCCCGCTTGGCTTCTCATTGCACTTAACCGCCATCTGGCATATTGTAGATAATTCTTTGTTTATTGCCTTTCTATGCCAGTAGACCGTAAATTCCATGAAAACAGGGTCTTTTCTGTTTATTTGTATGTTTGTCTTACTCTTGTGTCCTTCGTATCTAGAATAGTGTCTGACACACAGAGGTTCTTGGTGTTTTTTTTGAATGAATGAATGAATGAATGAATGAATGAATAATGTATCAGAATTATCGTGCACATTTCAAGGCATTGCTCTAATTGTCGATTTCTGCACAACGTGGTACTTCAGAACTTCATGGCTCACAACAACAACCATCTTATTACACCTTGTGATTTTATGGGTTGGGAATTTGAATAAGTCTCCACTGAGCAATTTATTTGTACCATGTGGCATGGATTGGGCCACCTGGTGGTATTTGGCTAAAGGCTGCTCTGGGGGTCCCAGAACAGCGTCACTTACCTCAGGCGTAGAATGTGAGTGACGCCTGCTGCCTTCACAGGGGCTGCTGGCTGGTGGGGTTGCACGGGTGGTCTTGGGGCCCCACCTCAGGGTGGTCAGACTTCCTTCATGGTGGCTCAGGATCTCAGGCGGTCCAGGTGGCAGCTACAGGACTTATTACTCAGCCTCAGAAGTTATGGCCTAGTGCCGCATTCTCTTGGTCAAGCCATTCTCTAGAACCATCCCAGATTCAAGGGGAGGAGAATTGGACCCCACCTTGTAAGGGGAGAAGTAGCAAAGTATTTTCTACTATCCTTAATCCACCAGAGTCCTGCACTTTTGGGTCCCAAATGTTACTACTGTAAGGACCTATTTAGCAGTCTCAGCCGCCATCTTGTTTACTCAGAAAAACAGCTCTAGGAGATATGGGCAAAGGGCCCCTGGAAAACACAGGGAGCCTGGAAGGGAGGGAGGTATGGAGATGCAAATTAAGAATGGGCAGCCAGTTCCAGGCTTAGGACCAGGTGGGAAGCCCAATCAGTTAATCTCCTTAGCCTCCCGGACCCTGACCAACAGCGATCCCCTGGTAAACCACTCTGTGTGGATTATGAACTTAACAGTTTAAATGTATTCATCATTGTAACAGAGTGAAAGAATTAACTCAGGCAAGCTACTTGAGTCGGGTCAGCTCGGGGTATGGTTTTCCCCAAGCCCGTAAGAATAGGCATGGCCGCTCTCTCTCTGGGGAATCGACCCTGGCCCCCGGGCCAGTATAATTCTCGATACTTGGCACGAAATAAAGCTTTGCTCGACCTTCGCTTTTATATCAGCCTCATTCCTTTGACCACGGACCCTATTATTATTATTATTATTATTATTATTACATGCATAACTCCTTCCCTCCCAAAGCTCCCCAAAGTTTCATAACATTTACTGTATCAGCTCAGAAATCCAGAATCTTACCACGTAAATCAAGTTCAGGTGAAGCTGAGGCTCCCAGGGTGTAGCTCCTTGAGTCTGAAGACCTCTCGGCCTGCCTTTTGGTTTCAATTCTTTGAGTTCTTGTTCTTTTCCCCTAAGAAATAGTCCTTGTTTGCAGTTCGGTAACTTTCTCTACTTGTTTGCTCTCATTGGCAGAGTGAGGGTCCAAAAGCATCTTTTCATTCTGTTCTGTCTTAATCCGTCTCAGGCCATGCTGGTACAATTTGCTCAAAAACAGTGAGGGCATTTTTTGTACTAATTACAATCAACTCCTGTAGACAAAAGCTATGACCACGTTTCATTCCGAAACAAGCTCTTCTCTACCTTGGGGGGCTGTGAGGGGGCTGTGAAACAAAGGGCACTTGGGATTCTTAGAAGCTTCTTTGTCTAGTAGAGAGGCACACCCTCCAGAGTCTTATATGCCTTTCTGTTCAATTGAAATGGTACAGGAGGCACCACCTTAAATACTTTGAGGTATTAACTGTGCGCCTAACACTCACATCTTGGATTTGATTTTTGCCCTGAAACTACTTCTTAATTCAAAAACTTTTGCTATCTGGAGAGATTCGGATGAGAGGCAGCTTAATTTTTGAACCTAGCAAGTCCTGACTCTATAGTTCTTCTAAATTCTGCCTTAAAAAACCTTCATGGTTCTTTTTTTTGTTGTTATTATCCCCTAACCCAGGTTTTTCTATCCATACTTTGTCATACGTGGTTTAAAAAAGCTAGTTAGCACTTTTGAAATTCTCTCCAGAAATTTCCCTGGCCAGACCCACCCGGTCATGACGAATATTTTCTATTTTGCACATTCTCACAGGTAATGGTTTGGCTAAATTTCTGCCACGACATAACACAGGTCATTTTTTTTTTCAGCCCCTAATAATATTTTCCTCCGTGTCCGCAGTCTCTCTAGTAGTTCCCTCAGTGTCTTTCCAGCTCACACTAACAGTCTCTGTGAGGCCTTTCCAGGGTCTGCTGCTGCCAGGTGTCAAAGTCATTGCCACTTGTTTTAGGTTTTGTTACTGTTACAGCAACACCCCATTTACTGGTACTACTGTCTCGGTGAACCACTGCTACTTAGTAAACTCCTCCAAAACTTATGGCTTAACACAAGAAAGTCATGTTTTTATATCTCATGATTTGGGGGGTCAGTAATCCTAGCATGACTCAGCAGGGCAAATCTTCTCCATATGGCCAGAGCTGGCGCTGCCCAGTTGTTAGGCCAACAGATGATGGGACGGATCTCGAGGCTCCCACACTTCATTCACATGCCTGGTACCTAAAGGGTAACTGCCAGGTGGTGGGGTTCAGTCATGCACTTCCCCCTCTCTGTGGAGGCTCGGGGCCTCTCTCCACAGAGTTCGGAAAGAAGACGTCATCTACTTCCGTTATGATCTCAGTTTGTATTTTCCAATTGTTTGGGTTCTTCTTACCAGCGTGTATCTCTCTCTTTTTAAAGATTTTATTTATTTATTTGTCAGAGAGAGAGAGAGTACAACCACAAGCAGGGGAGAGGCAGGTAGGCAGAGGGAGGAACAGGCTTCCGGCTCAGCGGGGAGCCTGATGCGGGACTCGAGTCCACAACCCTGGGATCATGAACTGAGCCTAAGGCAGATGCTTCACTGAATGAGCCACCCAGGCTCCCCCAACTTATCTCTTAACTCGGGTAAAAGACCCTGTAGGCTGGAGGCCTGAAAGGCTTCTTACTGACTTCGCCTTGATGGTCCCAGAACATCTCTTACACTCAGTAAGTCTCCAAGGCAGACCAAGATTACAAGGGAGGAGAATCAGATCCCATCTCTCGATGGAAGAAGAAGGAAAGAATTCATAGCCATCTTTAAGTGCCACAGACACTCCTATCCCTGATTGTGGAATGATTCCTCTGTGTCTGGAAAGGGCATTTAAAAACAAAACAGGGGGGCACCTGGGTGGCTCAGTTGGTTGAGTGACTGCTTTCGGCTCAGGTCATGATCCTGGAGAACCGGGATCGAGCCCCACATTGGGCTGCCTGCTCGGCAGGAAGCCTGCTTCTCCCTCTCTCAGTCCCTCTGCTTGTGTTCCCTCTCTAGCTGTGTTTCTCTCTGTCAAATAAATAAATAAAATCTTAAAAAAAAAAAAAACAGGGGGCGGGGCTGGGTGGCTTAGTCTTAAGCCTCTGCCTTTGGCTCAGCTCAGGATCCCAGGGTCCTGGGATGGAAACCCCACATTGGACTCCATGCTTGGCGGGAGGCCTGCTTCTCGCTCTCCCACTCCTCCTGCTTGTGTTCCCTCTCTTGCTGTGTCTCTCTCTGTCAAATAAACAAATTAATTAAAACAAAACAAAACAAAAAAACCCAAGGTTAGAGAGATGGTGAGGTGTGGTGAGGGACAGAAGGGACATCTGTTGGCTGACCAACTTCAGTGGTCCATGGAGCGAAAGAATCACAGACTGTCCTCTAAGTCTCGGTGAATGCTGGGTGTCAGAGTTAGGGAAGCCATGTGCATGTGAGTGCTTAGGTGTGACATTCTGGAGCTAAGCTGTTTTACATCTCAGCTTTGTGAACTTAGGCTCAATCAGTTAAGTGTCTGACTCTTGATCTCAGCTCAGATCTTGATCTCAGGGTCATGAGTTCAAGGATTGTGTTGGGCTCCACTCAGGGCATGGAGCCTACTTTAAAAAAAAGAAAAGAAAGAAAGCCTATGAAATAGGATTTTCTTAGTTAGTATTATACAAACTATAAAGTGAAATGAGATGATGTTTAATTATTTATATACTATATAGATAGACAAGCATAGACACACATATATATAACTACTAAATCATTTATTACCTATTACAGAGAACAGTTAAAATGATAAATCTTGGTCTTAGTCAGGCTGTGTAAGATGATCAATTTAGAAAGTCCTTTCTTTTTAAAGATTTTACTTTATTTTTTAAGGTGTAGTTATTTATTTTAGAGAGAGGGAAAGAGAGAGAAGGGGGCAGAGGGAGAGGGAGAAAATCCTAAGCGGACTCCCCACTGAGCCTGGGGAGTGGGGGGTAGGCTATCCCTCAATCCTCTATCCTACGACCCTGAGATCATAACCCAAGCTGAAATCAGGAGTCAGATGCTCAGCCAGCTGAACCACCCAGGAGCCTGAAAAATTTTATCTTTTTTAAGTAATTTCTGTACCCAGTGCAGGGCTTGAATTTATAACCCCAAGATCAACAGTTACACGCTTGACTCACTGAGCCAGCCAGGCATCCCTGGAAAGTGCTTTTATCCTCACATTCCTATACCTTAAGAAGTCATCTTAGGGAAACAATTCAAAAGGATAAAGTAATGGAGGCATTGTTTATGAGTCTAATATTAGACACAGGGTAACTATGCAGTAACAAAATATTATTAAGTAAACTATAGTTTTATTGATATTATAAAGTATTATACAATCATTAGAATAATAAATATATAAACACTCTCTAACAACATGGACAGATATCTAATAATGAGAAAAGGAGGGCATAAACTTATGTTTAGGCTGCAATTATAGTTGTGAAATAGATATGTAATATGTGCAGATAATGATGAGATGAAATGTAGAGAAATTTAAAGTTGTGTTGGCAGAGTGGCTATATGGGTGAATATTTTTTTTACAATCTAACGCAAAAACTTTGTTCTTTTGACAATAAATGTAATCCGGAAAACAACAATGGAATCTCTTTTCAAGAATATCCTCTTGGGTGTGTAAGAGACTCAGTATTTTGGGTTAAAAGATACATTTTAAAAAGAGACCAGAAATAAATATCAACACATGTTTAACATTGATTGTTTCTGGGTATTATGGGTAGTTTATTTTCTATATACTTCTTTTTGTATTTTTTAGCTGTTTACAATGAATGTACTATGAGTTCTGTTAAAACATTATTTAAAATAAACTGGCATATTTTCTCGCCTCACTTCTGAGACCCCATAGTTCCTCCAGCTAGTGCTATCTTGGATGTAGCATATGTCTTGCTGTAAATACAGTTCCTCTTCAAACTCAGTAGCCCATAATTTGATTTGAGACAGAACTAAATATAGCACCAGCTTTGGTATGGAGGATGGAAATCTGACTCTTCTCGCCCTTTTTTGCTTGTTTGCAGCATGAGATTCTTTTCAAGACAGGTGGCCTGTAAGTCCTGTCTCGGGTCATACTGGGCCTTTAAATGTTTCTTGGAAACATTGTAAGCTCAGGAGCAGTGTGGCCTTTCGTCCAAGCTAAGTACTGGGGTTCGGGGATTCTAGATTAGAGGCTTACTAGATGCTTCCTCTGAACCCTCAGATGTTTTATTACCTGCCCTCCCACCCCTCTTCTGTGCTGATAATTAGAGGAACTCATCCAAAACACAGTAGGCAGGATGACAGCTCCAAGAATTCTCAGTCATGCCAGGCCTTTCCTCAGTTACACTCCTAGGATCCTAAAAGAATCAATTCAGTGTAGAGACCTCTCGTTGGCCTCGTTTTCAGAAATTTAGAGACTACCTATCTGGGGTCACACCCTGGAGAAGACAACCTGTTTCAGAGCTTTAGCAGAGGCTTTGAGCCTTTTGGGATCTCAATTTTATCATCTGTGAAATCTGTGAAATAACTAAATCAACATTGCCACATGTGGGCACTATAAAGCTTTCTGCACATTAAAAAAGGTCATTGGTAACACTAATAATAACGGTGATCATGTCACGTAATAGAAAGGTTTTATTTTAGAGTTTTTAAAAAGGAGCTTGGGGCTGTAAGCACTTTAATTATAGCATGTCTGACTTGTTTAAACCTCATCACATAAATAGATGGTACAGAGTCTCAGGCAGTGCCGTCACTAAAGGGCCCTTTTCCATGATCTTAGAATAATTAAGGAGGAGATTCTAGTCCTGTCGGCTACTGTCTTGAAGCTTTTCTAGAGTTCTGGTCAGTTCAGGAATCCTGTGCCCCCTCCCGCTTCGAAGCTAGTCCTGGAGCCCAGTTGCCTCTGTGCTTGGGAAACTGAAGGCGCAAGAGGTAGAACAGTATAAAATCAGGGGCTGACCGAGATGGAGGCAGCTAAGAAGGCTGCAAGGTTTCTTTAGGATGCTTCCCCTTCAGAGGAAGGTTCCAGTCTCCTGATTAATGTTGAGGCTGACAGGTCAGATCTCTAGGAAAATAACATCGTGGCCCGTGACCCTCTAGTTCTGTACGTCTGTCTTCAGCTTCCAACCCGCCTTAGAGCCCAGCTCTGGTCCGGGTTTACCTGGGGCTGGGGTGATGCAGGCACACGAGAGGACCTTGTTTCCAAATTCTGCCGGCAGTCGGTTGTGCTTTTTGTGTTGTGCTGTGTTGTTTACGGCGCCGCTCAGGGCGGGGGGAGTCGCAGAGGGGCGGGCACCGCGCCCCGGGAGCCCTCCGCGCCTCGGCCAGCCCCAGCCCGGCGGGGAGGCGTGGCACCTGCGCGGGCGGGGCGGGCCCTCCGGCCGCCGGGAGCCCCGCCCCGCTCGCGGTTGACAGCTCAGCTGGTGCGGAGCGCCGCGTGCCAGCCAGTCGTGTCTCGGCCTGCGAGCGTGTGCGCGCCGTGCCTGCCGCTCCGCGTCCCGCTCCTCCCGAGGACGCTCCCTGCCCGGTGCCCGTCGCCCCGTGGGCTGCACGGAGGTCCGGCCACGTCCAGTCGGGCTTCTCGAAGAACCGGGAGCGAGCTCTCTGCTCCAACACAGAGAGAAGGAGCTGGGGCGAGGACAGCTGCCGGGCTTCGCGCTGGAAAGTCGTGGGCAAGCGTTCTCGTTTTCCCAGGCTGCTTCCACTCCCGGCTGAGGGCTGAGAGGGAGGGAAGCGCCTGGAAAATGGAGCAGACGTGGACGAGGTAGGTGAGCTGCTGCTTCCTCCCGGCGTTCCGAATGGGGTGCGACCCCCACCCCCACCCCGGCCCCCAGCGCCGCGCCCTGACCGAGTCGCCCCTCACCTAGGGGCTTTGGATATCTTCTCTCCTTTTAAAAATACCCCCCTGATTCCCACTTCTCTGGATCCTTCTGCACATGTTCTGTTCTCTGGCGTTTTCCTTGCTGAATGCATCTCCCTTCCACCTAGTCTTGATGGTAAAAATACCCGGTGGGCTTACCTAGAAGTTTTTGTAGAAATGGTTCTCTGTCTTTTCGCTGTTCCACAGATGAGAGGGCTTGGCGTAGGTCATTCTTTAGAGATACCTCGGATTTCAGATACCTTGAAAAACAGCAGATTCCTCCCACCCTGCCACGTTTTCCTTCTCAGCCTCATCCTCCACCAGTCACACAAAAGGCAAAGTACTGAGTGAGCAGAGCCCCGCATTGCCCATCTCCAGAGCCTCTAGTTGGAGTGACTTTGGAAGAGGAAAGAAGGAAGAAAGAGACCAGGTGCCCTTCATTGCCCAGGCTTTGTTGCAAACAGGGTAGCAGTGAGGTTTTAGGTCAGATTTTGGAGATGCCCAATGGAGTTGTGTTTTCTCCTTCCCCTAGTCCTTCTCCTCAATGTACTTTAAAATAGACCTACTGGGGGATAAAAGATATTGTGTTGGGACAGAGACTTCATTTTTGTTTGTCAGTGGGAGGGCGAATGGAGAGGCTGGATGGCAGAGGTGTTTCCCTAATCTATACTGCCCCATCTCCACTTAGCTTCGGAGACTGGAGTGAGGCCAAATGTGTGTGTTGTTCCTAAGAGAAAGCAGACTCTACAGGCACAGAAGGGAAATTGAGGGCTTAAGAGGATGTGTGAAAAAGATCTGGGCGACTTCCGCTGATTGTTCAACAGGAATGATCTATATCGTGTCAGTTTTAAAGAAATGGAAGCTTTGGGTGTGTTGGTAGACACACGCTATCTAGATTTACAAGTAATGATTCTACTTTTTGCTCTTTTCTGCTCTTCTTAGGCCTCACCTAGAGGGCAGTGCTCTGTTGTGGGCATCACCAGATAGGAGGAGTGCAATCAAGAGACACGGGGGACTGAAAACCATACCTTGAGGGGTGACCAAAGGATCTGGGGTTCTTTAGTCTGGGGAAGCGAAGACTGGGCAGGGGTGAGGGTGGATGTTGTGGCTTCCTTCATATATTTGAAGAGCAATTGGTGGGACGGGGATTCAATGGATTTGGAATCTCTTAGGAGGACAGAACACGTTGTGAGGAGGCAAGGTAAGGTAAAAGCTTTCTAACAAGTGACCTACCTGGGTAGTAAATAGATTCCCGACCCTGAAATTGGTTGAGCAAAGGCTAGATGACCACTTGATGGTAACGAGAGTGAACATATCAGGGATTCTTGCTCTCCATTGGTGTTCACACTTAAAAAAAAAAAAGATATTTTTTTCTGAACTTTATATTTTAGATGTATATTTAGTTTCAGATAAATTCAGAAATAATTTAGAAAACCACTAATAATATGTTTATAATTCTATTGTCACAAACTGTGTATATCCATGTTTATAGGCATTCAGATCAAAAAGAGGACATACCCAACATCCCTGAAGCCCTCGTGACCCAAGAATAAACATTATCCTAATTTCTCACACCATAGATCAGTTTTGCCTGGCTTTGACCCCTTATGTCAGAAATTATCCATTGTGTACTCTTATATCTGGCTTCTTTCATTCCATCTGATGCCTGTGGGATTCTTCCACATGTTGTGTGTAGTTGTAGTTCATTCATTCTTGCTTCTGTATGGGATTCTATTGTGTGTAAACATATCAAGTTTATCTATCCATTCTATTGTTAATGAGCATTTGGGCAGTTACTGGTTTGGGGCTATTATGAATAAGTTGCTACCTATGAACATTCTTGGGCATGTCCTTTGGTGAACATATGTACATATTATTGTTGGGTAAACATGGAGAGGTAGAATTTCTGAGTAATAGGAAATGCATGTTCAGTTTAGTAGGTACTGCCAAATAGTTTTCTAAAGTGGTTCTAAAGAAGATAGACAATGGGCTGAGATACAGTGAAAAAGTGCCTCCCATCACTAGTCATCAGGAAAATGCAAATTAGAACCACAGTGCCATACAATGTATACCTATTGGAATAGCTGAAAAGAAAAAGACAGAAAATACCAGATCTTGGTGAAGTAGAAGAGTCCGAATGTTCGTTTGGCGAGGGGGTGGGGCTTGGTTTTGGGATTTTTTTGCTCTTAACTCGAAGTGAGAAAAATATTTGCATTACAACCGGGTGCACTCCCATACATAACTGAAACAAGAGTTTCACTTTACTGTGTGCTTTGTACTCTGATCTTTTTCCACCTTACTCCTTTTCTTCAAAAAAGAGAAAATGCTAGTGTGACTCAATTTATTTCACCACCTGGTGGATCATACATAGAAAAATCCTATAATCATATATCATAACTGATGTCTCAGATGTTTCCTAACTCACAGTTAAGATCCGTCCGTAACCATTTACTTTAAATGTGAGAGCCCAGTACAGGGGAAGCACTCGTACTAAGGGTGAAACAGTGAATGAGACTGGGTTTCTGCCTTCAAGCGTTGTACTTTCCCATTGTCTCTAATTCTAAGAGAGGCTAAGGCAGACACATGTGTGAGAGCACACCGGAGAAGCACAACTTGAGACATTCAAAGAATAAAAATTAACTATAAAGCAACTGTTTACTAGGCTTGCGTCCATTAACTTGGGTGCTAATGCCTTCACAGACTGCATTTCACCGAATCCTCACAACCCTTTGAGGTATGAAGGAAATGTTATTATAGTCATCATTTTTTTAAAAGATTTTATTTATTCATTTGACAGAAACACGGTGAGAGAGGGAACACAAGCAGGGGGAGTGAGAGAGGGAGAAGCAGGCTTCCCGCCGAGCAGGAAGCCCGATGCGGGACTTGATCCCGGGTCTCTGGCATCATGACCTGAGCCGAAGGCAGATGCTTAACCAGCTGAGCCACCCAGGCGCCTATAGCCATTATTTTTAAGACATGAAAAATTGAACTTCAGAGAGATTAAATAATGTATGCAGGGAACACACACACAGAGAAACATACAGCCTGGGATTGAGTTTGGCTGGTGATTCAGTTTCTGAGTTGGCTCTGGAGCTGCCTCCTTGTCCTGACGACTCAGGCTTATGAATAAGTCTGAGACTGTGATTCTGCTCCCAAGTTTCATTCTTGGCAGCTCTGGGAAGCTTCCTCTCTGAAAGTTTCTTCACACGAGCCTCCATACCCTCTATCTTGCTCGGTCTATCCACAAAGAACAGGGTGCTGAGTATTTGAGTTCTCAAAGCAAAATATCCCCTATTGCTAACTGTGCACCATCTGCCCTGCAAGAGGTCAACAGGAGTGTTTTTCCCCAAGGATGTGGCATGACCGTTGCCAAGACTCTTTGGTTCAATCATTTGAGAGAACATCGGTTATGGAATAGCAAATTTCCTATGAATACACTGGCCTTACGAAAAAACTGGTTTGGTCACTAATCAAGCTAATAGCCATGAATAAGGTAAGGGTTATCAAAGGAATAAACTCGTGGAGATGATGAGGATAATTTTGCTCGCTTTCTAACTCTCGTAAGTATCAGGCTAATAGCTTCTACAGTGCTGAATTTTTAGCATTCACTTATCAGAACTAGCAACTCACTAAAGAAAGGTGCATATTTCAATTCCTTATCCAGACTAGCAACTCACTGAAGAGTGTGTATTTCAGATTCCTTAGATTGTATTAGTTTCTTTTTGCTGCTGAATTACCCCCGTTTAGTGGCTGAAAACAACACAGATTTATTATCTTGCAGTTTTGGAGGTCAGAAGTCTGGAAATTGGTCTTCTAGGCTAACGGAGGATGTCTGCAGGAGTGTGTTCCTCCTGGAGGCTCTAGGGAAGAATCTAGCCCTTGCCTTTTCCAGCTTTAGAGACTATCCATAGTGCTTGATTCTTGGCCCCTTTCCAAGCAATGGCAGCACTCCAGTCTCTGCCCTTTTTGTCTCCCCTTCTAATTCTGACTCTCATGTGTATCTCTTACAAGGCCCCTTGTAATTACCTTGGGCCCAACTGGATAATCTGGGATAATCCCACTATCTCAGAATCCTTAATCACATCCAAAGTCCCTTTTGCCATGTAAAGTGGCACTTTGACAGGTTCCTGAGATTAGGAATGTGGACTTCTGTGGAGGGTCATTATCAAGTCTACCACACTATGAAATGCTCAAAAAGTCATTACTAATGCTCTTCCTCTTTTGGGTGGAAATGCTCTTGTTTGTAGCATATGGAAAAGCTGAGCAAAATTCAGGCAAATCATACATGAACCTTAGTCAACTTTCCTAAACAAATAACTCAAGGAAAAAGTGAACTTGAACTATTTAAGGGCTACCTATAAGATTGAAGGTTAGGAAAGGAATTTAAATAGTCTGTTTTGTTTTGTTTTATGTAACCATGTGATTTAATTTAACACAATGCAAGCATTGATTATATTTGCCTGCTGTGGCTGTGTAAACTTGGAGAAGGGTCGTAACATCCAAGAAAAATAGTGGTTCAGTCTCAAAATTCAAAAAATTTGATTTTGTTTCTTCTCCTCCACATAAACTGCAGCCTTCAGGTAAGACAAGAAGCCCATTTACCATGCTTATTTTGTACTTAAATGATCCCCATTGATAGCTTATTTGCATTTACTCGGCTCCATATTAACTCTTAGCTTAACTCTACATTCACTCCTTCTTTACTGTAAAGAAAGCAGAGGCATTTACTTCTGTTTGAATTCATGGTAAGTTGGCAGAGAGTCCCATTTACTAATGCATGGTTACAACCAGAAATCTCGTTTCTCTCCATTTTATAGATGAGGCTGCTGAGGCAAGAGAGGTTATTTAAGCATTGGAGTGTCAAGGTCTGGTTGATACCAGGACTTTCGCCCCTGTGATGCTGCTTTGCACGTCGCACTTTTTTTTTTATTAGGAAAATGCTCTGTCTCATAATTCTATTACTGAAACATCTTTGGTCTTTGAATTTCCCTTTAAACATTCAGCAATTTTCTGCATTTGGGGAAGGAAAAATCTCTGCCTTCGGAGCTCTGAGCTACTTTGAAACAGACCTATACTTGGATTTTGGATTGAGGAGTTTATCTCAATCGGTGCTTTCATTCCCCACTCGCTTATTTCCGGTATACTGGATCAGACTGGATACCCCTGCCCCCGTGCTTCCTTCAGCTTACATGCCAAGGGTGGATTTCAAATACGAGAAGACTAGGAAGGGGTCATGTTGTCTCTGAAAGGATGGACTGGGTGACTGTCTTCAGTGCGCCCTCTCCATTCTAGATGGCTCAGGGATCATTTATACAAACCTGTGTGGAGCGTCCACCCATTCAGCGGATGCCCTGGGACACTACTCCTGTTGAAATGGACCCTATTTTATAAATAAAATTCCAAAATAAGCTCGGAACATTCCACAAGTGGTCTCTGGCAAAAACCCAAATAGCATTTAAAGTTAGAAGAAAGTCCAGAGTAAAAGCGATGTCATGATGACCCAAGGAGGCTCTATCCAGTTCTATTTGAGGACTTGTTTTCCTCAGTCTCAGAACGTCTTCTGAGTTCTGTGGTCAGCAAGACAAGCATGATCTGAATTTTTTTTTTCTCATGGCTGAAGCACTTGATTGTATTATTCATAGACTATCCATCGTCGTCATCATCGTCATCACAACTGTTGTCTTTTCATAGCACTTAATAGTTTCTAATACCTTTTCCCTTAATGTGTCTCTTTATCTCCAGTCCTTTCCTGCTTGTTGCACTCCCCATAAACTTCTTTCTCCCTTGGCTTCTCCAGTGCCAACTGGGGACAGTAGCTACTTGTATCTTCATTATGGCCCAGGTGGAAGGCGGATGAGGAAGCGGTAACTGCCGACGAATAGAATGCATTGACTGACAAAGAAAATCAAGTAATTTCTAGCATTTTACACAGGGGAAGAATGTATTTATTTTCCGTGTCATTATATAGAATATTGTTATTCATGTGTAGAATATGTGGAAATATAATACTTTAGGTTCAGAAGTAGAGAAACTATATCAAACATTTGTAGTTGTTGAATGTACATTGCAAATTGCTTAGAACTCTAAATAGTCTCATATAATTCATAGAAATATAGAGGATATTTCGGTTCAATTTAACCACGTTTCTCAAGACCTGGGTCCCTATACCGCAGAAGGGGAAGTGGAGGCATACTGGCATGAAGTGGTGTATCGTAGGTGAAGCCGTAGCAACTTTCCGACTTCTGTTCCTCTCTCTCGAGTAAGATGCTTCACTCGTGCTATGAATATCTGTTACCATCTTGAGGTGTTTTCTTAAATGGTAATAAACAGAAAATTTTAATTTAAGAAAATAAAAGTGGATATAAATTACATCAATATTATGCATACTGGGGCGCCTGGGTGGCTCTGTTGTTAAGCCTCTGCTCAGGTTACGATCTCGGGGTCCTGAGATTGAGCCCCACATGGGGCACTGTGCTCAGTGGGGAGTCTGCTGACAGATTCTCCCTCTCCCTCTGCCCCTCCCCCAACGCACATGCTCTCTCTCTAAAATAAATTATAAATCTTTAAGAAAAATTCTGTCTCCCTCTCCCTCTGCTCTCCCCGCACTCTCTCTATTTCTTTCTCTCTGTCTGTCAAAAAAAAGAAACCTCAAATCAATAGAACAATTAAAAAAAATGCACACATATTAGGATGTCCATTGCAAGGAAAGGAAAAAAGAAAATAAATGCTATATTTGGTGATGGGATTATGGGCAACATCATTTACATGCTGCCTTAAAACTCAGTCAATATATGTTTTTATTGCAGGAAGAAATTTACATTTATGCATATTAAGTGACAACGTACAAAGTTTGGAACTGAGTTGGTCTGACAATGCTTCTTCTGTGTATTTCTTAGAGATTTCCAGGGTTTTGACGCCACGGGAACAGCATTATTGCCAGACCACCTAAGGCCTTGGTTGTGGAGTGTCATTTTACTCTTCCTGAGCTAAAATTCTTACATGGGCCATCCTGTACCAGCTGTGCCCACCTACACACGTAGCCTGCCTTTGCCAGGATAGCTTTACCCTTCAAAGGCTAGTTTCAGCATTACCTCCTCTCGGAATTATTTCTGGAACCTTTCCGAAGGTTTCCGAATATTCAGTCCACCTTATTCGTACTCCAGCTCCTCTGTCTTCTAGGCCACCTACTCTTTGCCCACCTCCCTCCTGAGCCTGGACCTCAGGGGCAGCTCTCAGCACTGTTGCAGAGTCTCTCATTGCCTCAGCCCCCAAACCTTGGTGACCCGCAGTTTTATTCTCCTCTGGGAGGCTGTGATCTTTGTTTTATTTTTTAAAATTTATTTTCTGTGGTTGAAGTGAAACTGACATACAATATATGTTAATTTCAGGTGCACATAGTGATTCAATATTTTTATAATTATGAAATGATTCCCATGGTAAGTCTAGGTATCATCTGTTACCATATGGAATTATTTATGTATTATTGACCGTATTTCTTACGCTGTACCTTATATCCCCCTGACTTGTTTATGACTGGAATTTTGTGCTTCTAAATCTCTTCAAGTATTTCGCCCACAACTTCAACCCCTCCCTACCTCTGATAACCACCAGTTTATTTTCTGTATATATGAGTCTGTTTCTGTTTTGTGTGTTTATTTTTGCATTTAACCTGTAAATGAAACCATACAATATTTATCTTTCTCTGTCTGACTTATATCCTTAAAGTTGTACCCTCTAGGTCCACCCATGTTGTCATGAATGACAAGATTTCGTTCTTTTTTATAGCCGAGTGATATTCATTATATATATATATATGCCACATCTTCTTTATTCACTCATCTATTGATGAATACTTAATTTGCTTCCATATCCTTGCTATTGTAAATAATGCTTCAATGAATATAGGGGTGCTTATATCTCTTCAAATTATCTTCAGGTAACCACCCAGAAGTGGGAATCCTGACAACTGTATTTTTTTTTTTTTTAAGTAGAGCTTTAAAAAAATAGAGCTCCAACATGGAGCTCAACATCGGGCCTGAACTCAGGACCCTGAGATCAAGATCTGAGCTGAGATCAAGAGTTGGATGCTTAACTGACTGAGCCACCCAGGTGCCCCAGTAGCTGTATTTTTAATTTTGTAAGGAGCCTCTATAGTCTCTTCCATAGTGGTTACAACAATTTATATTCCCACCAATAGTGCACAAGAGTTCCCTTTATAAGCTTTTTTTTTTTTTTTTTTTTTTTTTTTTTTTTTTTT
>PITA01016159.1:0-47478 GCA_004023965.1 Spilogale gracilis | reverse complement strand
TGACACAGTGGACTGCAGCCCACACAGCTGTGGGCCATGGGCCCTCATCCCGGGCTCCTAGACACTTCATTTCTCACGAATTGTTGCCTTCCCATTGCTGGGCTTGGAAGGAACTCCTTGGTCTGTCCCAACTAATGTCCTTAATGTCAGATTTGGAGGACTGGGGGTTAGACCTTTGCTTCCTTCCTTTCCAGAATTCATGTTGATAACTCTAACTGCATTGTGAAGGGTGGATTTCAAGGCTAGTAGCTAGAGTAGAGGCAGGGAGACTCAGTTAGAGATAGATGGTGTATAAGATGAGAAAGGACCCACCCAAGTACTGGTAATGGAGGTGCAGATGATTTTCATATTATGTAGAAGGGCTCATTGACAGGCCTGGATAGGAAGATGTGTAAAGGAGAGAGAGAAATTATCATATATTTATTGATCACCTACTTTGTGCCAGTACTTTAAAGGTCCAGCAATCCAGAATTCTAAAAATCTAGAGAATGATGGTAAGGTTTCCCTTTATGAATGAGTTATCTCTTGCTTCATAAGAAATTATCCCATGCATGGTGGGATGGCCTGGGTGGCTCAGTTGGTTAAGCGACTGCCTTCGGCTCAGGTCATGATCCTGGAGACCGGGGATCGAGCCCCGCATCAGGCTCCCTGCTCGGCGGGAAGCCTGCTTCTCCCTCTCTCACTCCCCCTGCTTGTGTTCCCTCTCTCACTGTGTTTCTCTCTGTCAAATAAATAAAATCTTTTAAAAAAAAAAAAAAGAAATTATCCCATGCATGGCAGAGCAGGATGGCAGCCAAACTTTTGGCTTTTAGGAAAGTTACATGAAAAGGGAAAATTCATATAACTGGAAAATATTAAGAAGAAGACAATGGAAAGGGAGAAGTCTTAAACAGGAACACCATAAAGTTGTTTATGAACTCCCAGGCTCACCGACAAGCTATGAATGAATGTGTTTGACCCTAGTCAGTCTACCAAAGTCTGTGAGAACAGAATTCACAGATAGGACACCATTCAAGTTGCAGAAGAGCCATTGGGTGGCACACACTTGAGACAGGTCCAACTAATGCTGCAAATGTTTTGAAAACTGAACTAACATTGAATCATATTACACAGGAGACATGAACTCGTGGTATGAATCAAATCAGGTTGATTGCCCGTTAAACATTATCATGTTCCATAGGATTCAAATAAGAACCAAAACCTCATAACATAATGTTCAAAGGGTTCAAGGTAAAAAAAAAAAAGATAACTTCAGATTATAGTGGCTGGAAAAAAAAATCTATTTGTGGGTCAGGAATCCAGGAATGGCTTAGCTAGGGATCTCTGTCTCAGTGTTCCCCATTAGGTTGTGGTCAACCTGTTGTCTGGGCTCAAGTCATCTCAAAACAGCTGGATCTGGAGAATCTGCTCCTGTCATCACTCAGGTGAATGATGGCAAAGCATGGTTCCTTGTCTCAGTGACCTTTCCATGGGTCCTGTTCATAACATGACAGCTGATTCCCTAAAAGTAGAGATGTAAGAAAGAGTGCCCATGCTGAAAACTACAATCCCAATCTTGGAAATGACATCCTGTCACTTCTCCTGTGTTAGAAGAAAGCCCGTAAGTCCAGCTCATACATAAAGGGAGGGAATTACACAAAGGCACATATGTCAGGAGACAGGAATCCTTGATGGCTATCTTAAGGGCTGCCTATCACACATGCATGACTGTGTAGAAGGCAGCACGTTAACAAAAACTGGGAATACAATTGAAAGAGGAGATTTTAGGGAGCTAATGAAAAGTTGTGTTTCATAAGAAAAGTATTTCCTATTCCAGTGGATATCAGCAACAGGTGCTTGAGATGTAGGTTGGGGAGGTGGTGGTAATCATGTTATAGGTGGCGTATGAAACTGTCTAAGTTATGGCCACCTAACCTTCAAGTCATTGCTTAGAGGACACCTTTTAATGAAGTCTGTCCTGACTAATCAGTTTAAACATGTAAGCCCTTCTTTTTCCCCTCTCAATAGCCCACCTCTCTTGTTATCGTCTATCATGTTAATGCTTTACTTAATTATTGTTTTTGTCTGTTTTCCCCCCTAGAATGCAGGCTCCATGAAAGCAGAGTTCTTTTTGCATACCGATAAATCCTTAGTGCTGAGTAGGGTACCTAATGTATAGTTGATCATAGTTATGGAAGGAAGGATAAAATTTTCCACAGATACAACATCCAAACCAGCAGGTGGAAACAGCCCAGCCATCCCCTGATGGATGAATGGAAAAACAAAATGTAGTACATATATACAATGGAATATTATTCAGCATAGGAAGGAAGAAAATTCTGACATCCGCTGTAGTGTGGATGAGCTTTGAAGACATTATGCCAAAATAAGCCACTCACAGAAAGGACGATATTGGATGATTCCACTTATCTGAGGTACCTAGAGTAATCAAATGCACAGACAGGAAAGAGAATGATGATTGCCCAAGGCTGAGAGTAAGGAGGAAGGAAGAGCTAATGTTTAATGGGTAAGAGAATTTCAGTTAGGGAAAATGAAAAATTCTGCAGATGGATGGTGGTAATGGTTACACAGTGTGAATGTACTTAAAATTGGGTGAAGTGGTACATTTTTCTGTTCTGTATATTTTACCCCCAAAAAAGTTCAGAGTTATAGAGATACTAAGTAAGACATACCGAAGAATGCCTGTTGGATTTACCTACATGGAAACCATTGGTGATCTTGGTGATAACAGGCTTGGTGGTATGCTCAGAGTAGAAGCTAGATTGCAGTGGGTTGAGGAGTGGTTGAGAAGCTGGGTGGGGGGTGCCAGCTGCAGGAGACTTCTTTACAAAGGATGAGTGATATTTGAGGCTGGGAGGAGTAGTGGCAGTGGTGTGTGTGCATGCACATCAGTGTGTTTGTGTGTTATGGAGAGAATCAATGCAGGGGTGGAAACCCACTTGGAGATAAAGCTACTAAATCATAAATGAACAAAAATACAAAAAGTGGGTCAGAGAAAGTGAAGGATACTGTCATGCCACCCTTTTGCACAAACAATGTCCAAGCTTTCCCAATAGCTAAAGATGTGGTGCATGGGAGAGTTTGAAGCGAATAGTATAGTGACTTCAGATGACTCCCCCAGTCTGCATCATTCAGACTGGTGTCTGTCAAATCCCAGGAACTTCTCTTAAGACTAAACTCAACTGAGCTGTGAAAAGAAGTCCCTGGGTTAGGGCAGTTAGCAGCACAGACTCTAAGGCAGTTATCACGGTGAAAGCCACTGATTGAACTGAATAAATGATTGATTATTCTTCTAGAGGATGATATTTGTGAGAGCCTCTGAATTAGAATATTAGCTCCAACAAATATGTTGTACCCAAAGTGCTAAGCCACTGAAGGTCCAGCAAGGGTTAAAATGACCTGGGATGATGTACCTGAGCTCTATATATTCTACAACATGACCAAACTTAATTTAAAACATCTTCCTTGAATAGCTATGTCTCCATAATATGAAAGGCATACAAGATGTAGATTGACAAGTATCTATTACAAAGTGATCATACATACTGTTGTGAGACTAGGTCACTATTTAACTTACTAGCTCCATTTACATGACTAACATTAACTTAGCAATTGCCAAGGAGGCAAGTAAATTGTAATTACAAATGGCAGAACTGCAGGATTTTCAGGAACTGTGAATAGGTTTTCAAATATTGCTGGAAGATGGAAACTTTTGCTGAGACAATGAAAGATTTAAGATTGAATTAAAGATTGTTTCATAAACATGTGTAATTCATTTAAAGTTACATGGTCTATGGCAGTCCATTGCAGGGAACGTGTGATCAACCAGAGTTTACAATAGAGGTAGAGTATGGGTTTGTATTTGGGGGGCCAGCAACTCTGGGGTTAATTTCTTCAGATCCTTGAGCGTCAGATGGGCCAAACTTCCCATAGAAGGTCTATGGTTTATTCAGTGGCCAACGTAGGAAGTTGAGAAAGGAAACATCATAGGAATAGCTAGTTCCAAAAATCAAGGTTAGGTAAGGTCAAGGACTTGAGGAGAAATGTAAGTTGAGATAATGGCATTGGCATCAGACTATAGATGTAGGCCTGAATTTGGGAGGAAAGGAACTGGCCCACAGTTTATTTAGAGTTGGATGTTTACTTGGTATGGCGGGGCTAGGGCCCTCTGATGATGACGACAATGATGATCACGGTACTGACAACATATGACATTTCTTGGGTCTGTACTGTGTGCCAGGCACTGCTAACTCACCAGATATTTTTAGTACCTAGTTTGTGTCTAGTGCTGAAGAAACAATAAATAGACAAAGTTCTTGTTCTTATGAAGATTGTTTAATCGGAGCAAGACACATAATAAATACACAGGCCAATGCGTAGGAAACTGAAGAGTGACGAGCACTTTGGGAAATGGAAGAAGTACAGTGAAGAGAACGGGGCGATGGAAGAGGGGATAATTTCATGTAGGATACTGAGGAAGGGCCTGGCATTTTGAACAAAGGAAGAATATTAGTACGGGTTCAAGCCTGATGGGTTTGGGGAAGAATGTTTGGAGCAGAGTGGGGAGCCGGCACGAAGGCCCTACAGTACGCATTTATTGGCCAATACAAGGAACTGAGATGGGGTGAAGCAGTAGGACCTGGAGACTAGATCCTGCAGAGCCTTGCCTGGTGGTCATTTTAAGGGCTTTGGCTTTTAATCTAGTGAAATGGGAAGCCACTGGAGGCTGCTCTAAGCATTCTGAAGTTTTAGCTCTCTTATCCTCCCCACACCTATACAAGATAGGTAATATTATCCTCTTTTTACTTTTAAGAGAAGCTGAGACATAGAGAGCTTAAGTGACTTGCCAAAAAGCAGCTTTGAAGTTTTGGAAGGTGGATGTTAACCCAGGCAGTCTGATTTTAGAGCACATCCAGGTTGCATGGGAGGGATTACAAGGAAATTCGGAGGGTGATGAGTATGGTCATTGTCTTGATTATGGTGATGGTTTCATGCATGTAATTGTATGTTAATACTCATCAAGCTGTACACTCCCAATATATGCTATTTATTGTGAGTCAGTTATACATCAGTAAAGTTGTAAAGAAAAATGTTTAAAAAATTCGGAAGGGTTTTAAAGCAAAGGAGCCACATTCATATTTTGTGAAGGATGGATTGGAAATTAGAGAGCCATCACAAAATGGAGGAATTGAAGTAAGGTAATATAGCATGACCTTGATTGTAAAATTGGTAAGACCTGGAGACTATTTGGAATGAGGAGAGAAAGAAGGAGCCCGGGATGACTGCCAGTTTGGGGGCTTCGGCAGAAGTGGACCATGGTGCTGTCAACCAAAATGTGAAACGCTGGAGCTTCTGAAGAAAGATGATGGCAGTTTGGAGACATGCTGACATCGGGGCATACATAGTTTTTTTTTAATTTTTTTTATTGTTACTTAAATTTTTTTTTCCAGTGTTCCAAGATTCATTCCCCATTCCCCACACCCAGTGCTCCACGCAATAGGTGTCCCCAGTACCCACCACCAGGCTTTCCCATCCCCCCACCTCCCTCCCTCCAAGTCCCTCAGTTTGTTTCTGTGTCCAAAGTCTCTGTTGTTTCGTTTGTCTCCCTGGATTACCCTACTTCCCATTTATTTACTTGCGGTGCATAAGGGGTAATGTAGAGGACAGTAGGAGAAGGAAAGTAAACGGGGTATAGATAGTTTAACTTAGGAAGACTTCTGATTTAAAAAGAGGTGTGGAAGTCACCGTGTGAGTTGTTGAACCCTTAGGCACAATTGACATGCCCCAGGGGTGAGAGGACAGAGAAGGTAGGACTCTGGGGAATATCAGTACTTACAATGAGATTGCAAAAATATTTGCCACCTTCTTTTATGCCCATGGGAAAGGCTGTGCATCAGTTACAACACTAAGTCCTTTAGAAATCTCTCTGGATGGTGTTCTTAGAACCCAGTGTAGTTGATCAGTGCCAGGAAGGAAGACCAGGCCTCTTTTCCATCCCTGGTTTAAGCAGTGACTGTGAAACTGTTAAGGGGCATGAAGGAATATGTACTGGAAGCCGAGAATATTTCAAGGAAAAGTAGTCAACATGGACTTTAATCCTGTAAGAACTGAAACATAGTCATTGGATTTAGCCATTAGAAGGGTAATAACCATGTTGAGAGCCATTTCAGTGGCCTGAGGGGCAGAGGCCAGACCTGAGTGGGAGGAAGCTTGAAAATGAGGAAGGACCATTCCTCCCAGGAGCTCAGCCCTGAAGGGAAGGAGGTGTTTTATTGAAATAGCCTATATTATTTTTGTAAATTTCTTCCCCAATCAATGAGTTCAATTAGTTTTTGTAGATTATCCTATTTGTTTCTTAAATCAAGGAAGATTCTTGATATCTCACTGCTAGACTTCAGTGCACAAGGCAGATGCCTTTATTTCTAGGCAATGTCGTACTTGCGGTCTGGGAGGAGATGGAGGAGGAGAGATTAAGGAGGTCTTCCCAGATGCTGGTCCGCCAGCCCACACCCGCCCCAGACCATCCTGAAACAAAAAGAGGTACTCATGGTACGTAGAGAAGTGAGAAGACTAGGGGCACCACTGGATTCCAAGATTGTCTTTTCTCCTCTTTTTGGATTAAAATATCTTTACTTAATACTAGTAGTAGATGGTATTTTTTCTTTTAAATGCTGTTATTTAGCAAAATAAATAAGCTGGAAACTCTCAGTAGGTCATCCCACTTTTTTGTTTTTGGTTTTTTTTTTTTAAGATTTTATTTATTTATTTGACAGAGAGAAACACAGCTAGAGAAGGAACACAAGAAGAGGAAATGAGAGAGGGAGAAGCAGGCTTCCCGCTGAGCAGGGAGCCTGATGCGGGGCTCGATCCTGGGTCTCCGGGATCATGACCTGAGCCAAAGGCAGTCGCTTAACCAACTGAGCCACCCCGGCGTCCCCCCCCCCTTTTTTTCCTCTGTGATTTTAATTCCTTGTAAACAGTCATCTTTTAAAAAATGGCCTATCTTTCTTTGGGCCAGAATTAATTTGGACAATGTTAACTGACTAGGGTAATGAAATATTAGTCCTTGAGAACTACAGACATGCAGCCTAACTGACCCCCAAGACCTTCAAAATAAAGAATAGGAAATTACCCACAGAAATTGTACATTAAAAGCTGTCATAATAGAGAAATGTACAAAGTTACCCGAAAGATTCAGAATGGTTCCCCTGCCAGCCAGACTTGACTTTAATTGATTAAAACTATTAGTATGTCTAATGGAACAACATTTGATGAGCAATGAAGCTGATTAGCCAAGGGAACATCGAGAAGCCACTGGGGCAGAGCTGGTGGAGCCTGTCTGAACACTGATTAGATGACAAGGAACCTTGGCAAAGCATGTCTCTGGGGACTGGGTTACACCAGCAGAGACCAGGTGGGTGTTTTGGGCCAGAGAGACCAGGATGTATGAACCAACATTTACTGCATCCAACTGGCCTTCATCTCTTTCCTCTATCTTTTCTCTATCTTTTCTCTAGTTTTCCAAGTAGGAAGAGAATGCTTTAGTGCTGCGGGTAAAATACTGCTTCCCTAAAAGATTGATAATTCCAGTGCCTGTGTGGATCTTTTCTTGATAAAAATCAATAAACTGGCGTTCTGGATTCATCCCTCAGTCTCAGCTGTGGGAGAAGGATTCTTTAATGTGCTGACAAAGTCTGTGTCTGGGTCTGAGAGTATGAGGATGGATTGAGACTCTTTTTGACATTAGCCAGCAGGACTCTGACTGTGACTTCCCCCAGGCAGGAACACATTCTGGCATTGCCACTGTTTTGATTTTTTTTTTTATCCCAACTTTATTGAGGAAAATTGACAAATACAATTACATGTATTTAGTGTGTACGGTGTGATGATCTGGTATATATATGTACATTGTGAGAAGATGCCCAAGATCAAGATAATTAACATACAGGGGCACCTGGGTGGCTCAGTTGATTAAGCGACTGCCTTTGGCTATATATATATATATATATATATATATACATACACACCACATTTTCTTACCCATTCATCTGTCAAAGGACACATAGGTTATTTCCATCTTTTGGCTACTATGAATAATGCTGCGATAACATGAGGGTACAGATATCTCTTCAAGATAGTGATTAAGGAAACACTTATACACTATTGGAGGGAATATAAATTGCCATTATGCAAAACAGTCTGGTGTTTCCTTAAAAAATTAAAGATAAAGCTACCATATGTTCTAGCAGTTCTACTCCTGGTTGTATATCTGAAGGCAACATTGTCAGTGTTTTGGACTATATTGTGACTTGCCATAATTTATCTTTTAAAGTTTCCCCCAAAGTTACCATTTTGAAGAAGACACCCAATTAATAGAATGCTCATTGCTCAGACAGTCTTCAGAAAATCATATTAAGAATAACATTTGCTGGGGTGCCTGGGTGGCTCAGTTGATTAAACGACTGCCTTCGGCTCAGGTCATGATCCCGGAGAACCGGGATTGAGTCCCACATCGGGCTCCCTGCTCAGCAGGAAGCCTGCTTCTCCCTCTCTCAGTCCCTCTGCTTGTGTTCCCTCTCTACCTGTGTTTCTCTCTGTCAAATAAATAAATAAAATCTTAAAAAATAAAAAAAAAAAAGAATAACATTTGCCATTTTTCCTCAGGCGGTGTTCAATTTTTTTCTTTGTTTCTTAGAGAGAATAGCTGCAAACTTGTAAATTTCTTTATGCACAGAATTTTATTCACATGATTTTGGATTGTCCTGTGTTGATAAACCCCAAGCCAGTTCCCCTTTCTTTGTCTCTAGTTCTGCTGTGATGGATTATTTGTCTTGCACCTCTTGAAAGAGGTGGGTAGAAAAGTGTTTAATCATAACAAGATAATTTCCTAGACCCCCTAGTTCTTTTCACAAATAAAATGCTTTAAGTGTGTGCTATGAAAATTACATGCAGTTTTCCTCATAGTTCACAAAGTATTTCACTCCTAAGGCTCAAGGCTGTTGATATGACAATGTTCGGGAGGTGGGGATATATATATATATATATATAATTTACTTATTTGAGTTTTTGTTGTACATTTTGAGAAGTTCACACATTAAAAAAAATTTTATTTATTTATTTATTTTTAGAGAGAGAGAGAGAGAGAGCATGAACAGGGGAAGGAGCAGAGGGGGAGGGAAAAATAGGGGGAAAGAATCCCAAGTATTCTCCATGCTGAGCAGGGAACCCGATGTGGGGCTCCATCTCACAACCCTGAGATCATGACCTATGCCGAATCCAAAAACCCACCTGAGCCATCCAAGCCTCCCCAGAAGTTCACACTTTTATAAACATTCTGCTTTGAGTCTTTTGGGTTCTCTCCCTACTGTCTTTATTTGCTCCTTTGTCATTATATAAACAGTCCTTGAGAGATGGTGAGAGAGAAATAATTCTTTGCCTAAATATCCCTTTCGTCAGCATTTGATCAGAATGCCCTCTGTGGCTGTTACATGATGGGTATGGAGGGGTTTTGCAGAGGAGCAGTAGGATTAAGCTTGGGTCCTCTGGTGGTTGCCTAACTGGGCAGTTTTGAACAAAATCTTTCCTGGATGACAATTTTTTTGTTATTGTCATATGATGTATTTAGAAATGAAAATAAGATGAAATGTTAACTTGTTGAAGTCTTCTCTTCTCTTAGATAAGAGAATCCTTGTGTTCCCCACTGGCACAGGAGAGATTGGCTAGTAATTTCTGTCCCCTTTTCTCCCTTTTGTATGCCTTTAGACACCTGATTATTAATGTCATCTCTGGTAAGGAAAAAAGCCCTATTTCCATGGACATGGCATTAGGAAGGATCTTTGGGAGCTCAACATCTCCTCTTCGTGAGATAGCATTTTGTTTTTCTTTTGTACATCTTGAAAACAGTACCTTTCACTAGCAATATGTATAAATAGATGCTTTGATACATAAAATGGAAATATATAAGAACTGTTTTATCAGAGTTTATAGCAGACTTGTAATAACAAAGTGGAAATGGGCACCTGGGTGGCTCAGTCGTTGGGCATCTGCCTTCAGCTCGGGTCACGTTCCTGGAGTTCTGGGATCGAGCCCCACATCGGGCTCCCTGCTCAGCAGGAGGCCTGCTTCTCCCTCTCTTGCTCCCCCTGCTTGTGTTCCCTCTCTGGCTGTGTTTCTCTCTGTCAAATAAATAAATATATTATTAAAAACAAACAAAAAAGTGGAAAGGTCATTTAGGAATGAGTAATAGACTCCTAGGGGAAGTCATAAAAGCTTTACCACTATGCTTAAGATGAGATTTTTTTGAGGAAATTAAAACAGAGGAAGTGATATACCTTTATCATCTTTCATAAATCTTCACGGTCAATAGTAAAATAGCAACAATTCCTGAACCTTAGAAGATATTTTTTAAAAGCATAACATTTTAGAAATTATCTTGTTTTTGGCTGAATTCTTTAAGTAAGGGTGGTTGATAATTTGGCTGATATGTGAACCCTTGGCCCCTCCATGGAAGAACTAGAAAAAGAAAGCTCATTACTATATCATGTGTGACTTATTAAGTTAGGATCTGCATTTTTTTCTCAGATTTTTAAAATTCTCAGATCTTCTTAGCAATTAACATTGTAATTCAGTATAATTATGTTTTGATGATTTTGGTCTGGTGGAGTTGTTTTTGGTACCTCAGTAATTATCTTACTTGATTATATTTCTCAGAATGGTGTCCACGAGAAAAGTATTTTGAGACTGGACTCAGACTGGAAGGGGAAAGTATAGAACAGGAGAGACCAGTTGGGAGGTTTTTGTAGTTATCTAGGGGAGGATGGCATGGCTTGGTGTGGGGGCAGAGGAGGTGTAGGGAATGGAGAGCTTTAAGACATATGGTAAAAATAGAATTGCCCAGGTTTAATGATAATTGGTTGTGGAGGTTGAAGGTTATAGAGTTCTCAAGGAGTAGATGAAAGGATCAGTTGAGTAGATGAAAGGATCATCAGCTGAGACGGGGAAGGACCAAAAGTCATTTGGAGTATGGTGGGTACAAGGGATCTTCAAAGAGGGACAACACAGAGCACACAGTGGAAACTATGAGTTGGGGCTTAAAATTCCGTGGGACCATGTTACAACACCTGACATTCAATGAGGATTTGAGCACTTAATAGCTAATTTTAGTCACTATGGGACAGTTATAAAGATAAGAGATGATATACTTGATAATAACCCCCCCCAACAAAAACAAAAACAAAAAAGGACAAATACGTCATGTCAGGACCAATAAAAATCTGTCAGTGGACTTAAGGAAAATAAGAAAGTCAGGCTCAAAGAGAAATTTAAAACTTTACATTTTGTTCTCTTTTGGTTGATTTGCATAGAAATGAATGCTTGAATGGGAAATAGAGGCTGTTCTCAGAAGTCAGAAAACAAAAGCATGGGAAGAGACAGTAAACAGATTGCTTTACCACCACTTTTGTTTTGCTAAAGTTAATTAAATATATTTCTGCTTTATAACGAGGACAATGTAACAATAGTTTTTTTTTTTTTAATGACACAACCATTTTTAAATTATTTGGAATAGAAATACATCTGTTCGTCTCTTTTTCTAGCTGAGAGGAAGCTTCCCAGCGAGCCCCAAGACCTGGGTGGTGCCCTGTGATGTCACCAGGTCACCTCAGGGACATGTGATATAATAGGAAAAAACAAAGGGAGGATGTTATAGAGCTAAAAATTTAATGAATCGGGGATTGATTGGACAAGGGAAAATTTGGTTATTTTGACCATTTGCTGAGGCAGTCCTGCTTGTATCTCTGCCCAGAAGAATAGATTTCAAATATCTTCGAGCTGTAGACTTCTTACACAGCAAAAATCAAGAGCCACAATTCCACTGATTTATCATTTCTCCTCGAGGTTCAGTACTTTTTGACCAGCTCTTTTCTTGGCTGTGGTGCGCGCAAACTCTCAAGCATTTGGTGCAGCAAAAATGGAGGGAGGGAGAAGCGTAGGGAGCAGGCGCTAAAGGGAACCCATAGGCTTTGGGCAGCAGTGGGATTAAGGAACAGAGAGAGGAGGGGCGCCTGGGTGGCTCAGTTGGTTGGGCGACTGCCTTCAGCTCGGGTCATGATCCCAGAATCCGGGATCGAGTCCCGCATCAGGCTCCCTGCTCGGCGGGAAGCCTGCTTGTGTTCCCTCTCTGGCTGTATTTCTCTCTGTCAGAAATAAAATCTTTAAAAAATAAATAAATAAATAAATGAATGAATGAATGAATGAATGAATGAAGGAACAGAGAGAGGAGGACTGTTCTAGCCAGATACCTACCAGGAGGTGTTTCAGGAGTCCTTTCCATACCTTTTTACTGCTCAGCCCCTTCTTACCTTGGTAAATACTAATATTTTTTTCCACCTGATTTTCCTCTTCTATCACTGGTTGCTCATGTTGGCCTCTTTTGCCAGAACAATCTTGCCTTTCCAACTTACTATTCAGAGCCCCAGGTGCATTATTAGCACTTGTGTTCCTCTCTCTCTCCAGCCGCTCCCCACGGGGACCTCAATTGGCCCCCTGATTTGACCATTATATGCTGAGAACAATGGGATGTTTGTCTCCAGTCCTTATCTGGCTCCTGAGCTGCACACTACCCTCCTGGGTGTCTTTGTTTAGATGTTTTACAGGTGCCTTAGACCTAATTTATACAAAATCTAATGCTTGCTTTCCACATCTCCAACACTTGGTCTTCCCTCAAAGTCCCCATCTCAGTAAATGTACCATTTGTCCCGAAACCTTCAGTCATCCCTGGCTTCTTTGTTTATTCACAATACACCTTCAGCCCGTTAACAGACATCTCTGCTTTCAAGATATACTTTGAATCTTACCTCTTCTTGCTACCAATACTGTTACCATTCTATTCCAAGGACCCGTTGGCTGGACTGTGGAAGGTAACCTCCTGAATGGTTTGTCTGACTACTACTGCCCCTTTCCACAACATTTAGATGTATTCTCCACACACCAGCAAATGTGGTCCTTTGAAACATAATTCTGTACGTAGCCCTCCCTGGCACCCAAACCTCTAATGGTTTCTTTTCATACTTAGGAAATCTGAAGTCCTCCTTGGAGCCTAGAAGTCTCTGCATGCTCTGGCCCTGGGTGCTGAACCAGTGTCCTCCTGTCACTTTGCCCCACTTGTTCAGGGCTAGCCTTACCGACGTACTTGAACAAGACAAACATCTGAGGGGCGTTGTGCCTGATGTTCTGTCTGGAGTTCTGTTGACTCTCTCTCGCTTCGTCTCAGGTTCTGCTCACATGTCACCTTCATGTCAGAGTCCTGAGAAGAGGAGGCGCCTGCGTGGCTCAGTTGGTTAAGCGACTGCCTTCGGCTCAGGTCATGGTCCCGGAGACCCGGGATCGAGCCCCGCCTTGGGCTGCCTGCTCGGCGGGAAGCCTGCTTCTCCCTCTCTCACTCCCCCTGCTTGTGTTCCCTCTCTCACTGTGTTTCTCTCTGTCAAATAAATAAATAAAATCTTTAAAAAAGAAAAAAAAAATTCCTGAGAAGACTTTGCTAACATCTTATCTACAACAGCATTTCTTACTCCACTCTCATCCTTGTTTGCTACGCTGCTATTAGGATTTATACTAGATTAAAGCGTGCGTTTCTGTTGTCTCACTCTCTCCCCAGTGGGAAGCTCTGAGCTTGGAGCTTGGTCAGGTTTTCCTGTTTAATGTCTCATATTCAAAAGACTGCTGATGAGGCCTTAGTATTAGCTCTCTATATTAGTTGGCTTAGCAAAATCAAAACTAGGGAGATCAGATTTGATGTGTGTGACTTGTTATTTTTGCAGCCCTGGGAAAGACAGAGGGTCTGCCCCATGCTTGCAAGTGTGTAGCATGGTGCATGGAGCAGAGTTTACCCATTTATATATATGTGTCGAGTAAGTGGATGAATGATTAAATGAATGGATGAAGTCACATTAGTAAATTAGTTACCGATACATCTTCATCTGCTCTTTTGACCCATTCATGATGGCAGGGTTACTACAACAAAGGAATCTAGCCTTGTCTAAGGGGTCCACGAAGACCTTTCTAGGGAGAGTACATAACAGTAATCTTACTTATTACGTACTGAGTACTTACTATGAGCCATCTTCTGTGCTTTGTATCTTATGTGTACTAACCAGTTTAATCCTCATAACAAGCCTATGGGGGTTGAAAGTATGATCACCCCCATTATACAGATGAGGAAAATAAAGCACAGAGAAGTAGATTAATTTATCTCAAGATCCAGAGCTAGGAACTGATAGAGGCAGACTCAGTCTAGCTCTAGAGCCTATGTCCTTACCCACAGTGCTATAGGTCTAAGCTGAGGACAGAACAGAGGAGTATCTGGCTAGAAGGAGGGTTGCACTTAAGTAGGAGTTAGTGTTCTCGGCAAATGGAATCATATATGCCAAGGCCCAGACATAACCACTGAGGACATGACAGATACATGCAAGAGGGTAAGAGATAAGCTTTGTTATTAAGCAAGGACCAGACTGGGAAGGCCACTAGGCTGTAGAAGGAGTTGAGACTTACCTTTTGCAAAAGGAAACATTATGTGATTTTTAAGCAGAAATGTTACATGCACAGATTTATATTTTTAAACAGTTAACACTGGTGGCCCTGTAGAGGATGGGATGGAGGGTAGGCAGGTGGAAGTCATGGAGACCAGTTAGAAAGGTTTCTCAACAGTTCTAGAAAGGGGTCATGAGTACTTGTTCTAGAAGAGGCCGGGGGAGATAGTATAGATGTGAGGCTGAACTAACAGGACTCAGTGACCGGTGAGGAAGAGGAAGGTAGAAGGTGTCATTTAGAGGGACCAATTAATCAAGGACTTAGTTTCTAGGGTTTTATGCTACAGGTAAGCTAGTTACTGATGCATGTATACGGGATATTTCACTGTAGAACTGTTTGTAGTTGAACTAGACACAGGAACACTGCAGGGCCTCGCATGACTCCCAAGGGCTGCCATTCACACGGGAGACAATACGGAGGGCTCCCTGAATTAGTGCAACTGGCAAATTAATTACTGAATTACAGTGTGTCCGAACAATGAAATAGGATGCAGCAGTTAAAAAGTAAGGATGTAAGTCTTCATGTACTGATAAATAGTGATTTGCAAGGTAATATTGTTAGAAAAAAAAAGGTTCAGAACAGTGACTAGTATGCTATGATTTATATTATAAAAACTTGTTCATACACACACAAGTATATACCTATAAATGTGTAACACAGCTCTAGAAAGATACATAAAAACTTTTAACGTAAGAGCTTATATAAAATTCTAAAAGGATTGGAGGATCAAAGGGTAATAGTAGTAAGGAAATTTACTTTTTTGTACTTGTAGAAATTTACTCTTCTGTAGGTATTTACTATTAAAATAATTAAATTTTAAAAAATAAAGTATAGGAAACATGATAATGCAATGGGATTTGGGAAATAAATGGGAATAAAGCAGATATTATACTAGTTTATAACTAGTTTTCTGTTTTAAAAGCCTCTGACACCAGAAAAATTTAAACCATAATTATGAATTTCAAGGCAAAGTTAAATATGAGTGTAATTAATATGGGATTTGAAAGAGTGTGTGTGGGGGGGAAGAGCAGCATATGAAATTCTTAAATCTAGGCTAAATAAATTATAACAAAAATTATAAAAATAAAATGTAACAGCATGTAAATATAATCATTTGACCTTAAGGATTCATGGGCACATGCAGGATTAAGGTTTGAAAGAAAAGAGCTGGATTTAGAAATACCATCACAGCCACTTGAAGTATCTAATAATTTTACAAGAAATTCCACTTTGCAAATGACAGTGAGGTTCTTTTAAGTATGAAAATTCCTAAGATCGATGAATCTTAGATTATACTTTCAGTTCTAAGATAATATTAGCTCCTTGGAAAGTGTGAGAAGCTGAGGGTCCTACAGTCAATGTGCAACTGCTGGTGGAGCTTTGAGGATTTGCCGTGTTCGCTGAGACATGGGAGGACCTTCTGCAAAATGAATGTGCTTTGTAAGCAAGGAGAATGACATGAGCACACCCAGAATCTGAGATCAAGTTGGCCATTCTGGACTTCTTTATATTCTTATTCTCTGAGTAATCATGGTCTTTTGAGAAGGGGCAGACTTCACCAGCCCTACTTATCTGTGCATCCACAAAAATGCTTAAGGACCAGGTTAGTGACTTTTTTTGGAACTTGCCTGGGTTCTAGGTGAGCTTAGAATTGGAAAATTTTATGGTGACAGCGATAAAATTCACTATTGGCATTATGTGGATGTCAGAAAACCTTAAAATTTGTCGAGTAAAAGGAATGGCAAAATTCTAGTATTAGAAAATACTGTTTCTCCTCAAACTCAAACAATTGAAAATGTAATCCATATATACATATAGATATAAATAAAAATAAATCTATTATACTGTCTGATAATCATTTCTAATCATCTTTCCAGAGACAAAAGTTCTAATGTTCTGATGGCCTTGTCAGAGGGATCAATATGATTGTCTCTGAAGACAATGGTGATTTATACCATTTTAAATGCAGACAGAAGCAGGAATGAAGCTTAGGGTCCTTGCGTTCTGAAGAGTCCAAGTAAAATGCATGGACTTTTAAGTTTCTCTCTTCAGCCTCTTACTATGAGATTCTTCTCTCTCTTGGGATCTCTTGGTTGGTCTTTCTCTTGCTACCTGTTGTCATAATCAATGGGAACAGTGATGCTGGGTGGCTTGGAATGAAAGGTGGTGGGACACTTAGTGTGCCTCAGCGGAGAAAATGGGGGCCCAAGGTCTACCTATTTCCTGTGAAGCCTATACAAATAGACACTTGGACGTTTAAGTAACCCAAAAATATAAAATGCAACAATCTCTAAGAGTACAGGATATTGAAGTTATGCGCAAATTTAAACTCCAGTACTTTCTTTTAGGTCTCAGTCCTCAGCCTATCTGTGGAGTTGGCTATTCCTGGAAACCCACGCTGTGTAGGGGGAAGCACTTGACTTTGGGGATTACATAGACCAACCTGATTCAGATGCTGCTTGTATCTTATTGGATGTGTGGACTTGGGCGTGTTACAATACTAACGGGAACCTCAGTTTCTGTATGTGTATGATGGGATTAATTATAGTGTCTGTATCAGAGAGCAGGTCTGAGGGTTGAGTGCACTGATATATATATTATATCAGTAATATATATATGTTAGTATATATATAGTTAGTATATATATGTTAGCTATGTAAATATGTATATATATAGTTAGTATATATATATGTTAGCTATGTAACTATGTATAGTTAGTATATATATATGTTAGCACATATAATATATATATGTTAGTATATATAAGTAGTGCCATAGACTTGGCATTCAGTAAATGTTCACACTTTCCTTTGGCCATGTGCTTTTCCCTGCTAGGGCAGTGTGTCTTTTATTATTTTTTTTTTAATTAAAAAAATTTTTTTTTAAATATTTTTTATTTTTATTTTTTTTTAAAGATTTTATTTATTTATTTGATAGAGAGATCACAAGTAGTCAGAGAGGCAGGCAGAGAGAGAGGAGGAAGCAGGCTCCCCGCCGAGCAGAGAGCCCAATGCCGGCCTCAATCCCAGGACCCTGAGATCATGACCTGAGCTGAAATCAGAGGCTTTAACCCACTGAGCCACCCAGGCGCCCCAGTGTGTCTTCTAGATGTGGTCTGTGGATAGCCTGCATCAGAACTTCGTGAGCAAGTTTACTGGAAATGTAAATTTGTGGCCAGCCCCACCCCCACCACCAACGCTACTAGGCCAGAATTCCATCTAGGAGCTGGGAATTTTGGTTAACAGGCTCCCTTGGTGAGTCTGAGAAATAATTTGGGGACCTTGGTGCCAAGGGGTGATGTCTTCCCACCCAACCTCAGATGAACCCTGTCGAGGCCTGCCTTGCCTAGCCTTTCTGTAATACCATTCTGTTCGGGGCCTGCGGAGGAGGAGGCTGCATTGGAAAACCCTGGTGAACTCAGAAAGTGATGGGTTCAGGTTCAGGGGCACATGGAGACATATCAGTCTTAAACTATGTGATCTATAGGCCAAATGCAGGAGGACTCACCAAGAAAATCATCTGGTTTTCAGAGAGCATCCTGAGAGTTGAGATACTTGTAAGTGATTCTTGGTTGAGGGGCCACCCTGAGAGGCCTGCTGAGGAGGAAGTCCCCCATGGGAAGAGCTACTCTGTCCCCACGTCACCCAGTGCAGCTCTAACTCCATCAAGGGATCTAACAGCAAACATCTTTCGACACAGAGTGTTTGACTGACAAGAGCCCTCGCTGGGCTGCAAACAAGAGTTAGGTGCCTGTTAGGGCACAGATGGTGTGAATTTCAGATTTTATGCTGTTTAAATTTCAGTGGCATCTAGTAAAGGTAGCAAACGGATGCAGAAAATCTAGTTATTTAAGACATTAAAATATTAGGGGCGCCTGGGTGGCTCAGTTGGTTAAATGACTGCCTTCGGCTCAGGTCATGATCCTGGAGTCCCACATCCGGCTCCCTGCTCGGCGGGAAGCCCGCTTGTCCCTCTCTCACTCCCCCTGCTTGTGTTCCCTCTCTGGCTGTGTTTCTCTCTGTCAAATAAATAAATTAAAAAAAAAAAAGACATTAAAATATTATATGCCAAGACCAAGAATCTTCTGCTGACCAAAATACTGACAAAGTAAAAGGTATTTTATATGCAAGAAATCCATCCTGTTGAAAAATCTGGTCCTTTTTCATTGTGGTCGCATTCGTTACCAGTCCCTCCAACAGGAACATTGTTCTGTCAGATGGCCTTTAATCTTGCATAGTATAGTCCAACTCTTCGCTCCTCGGTCGCTTGCATCCCCAGTAGGAGCTGCTTTTTTCCGTCGTTACTTAGGGCTGGGGGACCCACTACCAGAGGCCTGAAGAGCACAGTTTGCATTGGGGGGAATGATGGGCCTCCTGGTACTGGGAGTTTTCCCATGTTTTCCACTGCCCTCCCTGGACATCCAGGGTTTCCTGAGGGCTTCCCCTCCTGGTCTGCCAGGGTATGGCTTCCCTCAGCAAGTCTCCTGTTCTTCCGAGGCTGTCATTCTATGACTGGAGCCGTGTGGCTTGGAACCTTGTGCGTTTTAGAGAGAAAGCTCTTGAGTCTCTTGACGGATCCTGAGTCAGAGATAAGTCTTTGGCAATGCCCTCAACATTTTTAGGTTCAGTGCCTCTTCCTCACTATCCTCGGTTCCTTTCTCAGCCTCCCCTGCCAACATTCACACCTCCTGGCGGGGTGCACCTCTCTTCTGCGAGGGACCACCCCTCGGGTTCAAATCTGCACTCCATCCTTTATTCACTTGCAATTTCAGACAAGTTATGTAACCTCCCCGGGCTGCATCAGACTCATCCATAAAGCTGCTCTAACAGTGTTAATACTACTCCCTAGTGGTTTTTTTTTTTTTAAACCTCCTAAGTTGTCTGCTAGAAAGTAGATGCTCAACGGCTCATCATTGTTGTCCTTATAAGGCTCAGAGCTATCGGCCACCCCAGTTGATCCTCACTTTAATTCACTTGAGGTGCTACGAGTGGGCAGCTCCACTGGGCTGAGTCATGGCTCGCAGTGCTCGAGCACATTCCCACAAGGCAGCCTCTGAGGAGCACTGTCCCCTGGTGGAAGGGAGTTGAACTCATGATTTCTTGTTACGCTGGTGGGTTATATAATTGGCAGCAGTGATGGTTAAAGCAGAGGTGTTCTAAATGGACACCATTTGATAAGTATGTATGGAGACATTTTCCAGCCAGGAACGGCCATTGGACAGCGGGCTTTATGTGAGAAGGCTTCACGGAGTGTGAAGGGAAGTGTGAACCCCGCTCATCACATCCCCTTGTCAGACTTTCCTCTTCTCCTCCTGCATGCCGCAGCTCCACCCCACATAATGTTTCTCTTCTCCTAATCTTCATGGAGACTGAGCACTTCCAAATATCTATGTAGAATACTCAAATTAAAATAAAAATAAGAACATAAAGAGTATTTTGCATGACTGTGTACACTCACAGCGGGGCTGTTACTGAGTGGTACCCACACCTGATAATAAATGAGCCAACACACTTCCCATCAAGGCTTGCAGAGGCTCTGTGCATCTTACAAAATGCTGATGTCACCTAAAATGTGCTTGTCTATGCTTGGATTTTATTTCGTTTTTTTTATTTTCCTGAGAACCATTCCCGGCAGCCAAAATGCCAAGTACTCATTTTAACTAGAGTTCTAGTTTCTTCTCTTAAGTTACAGAAAGAAAATGTGTGTGTGTGTGTGTGTGTGTGTGTGTGTGTGTGTGTGTGTGTGTGTGTAGTCTTTCTTTTCTTTCTCCTTGAGAGCCAAAAAAGCATGTCTGAGCCATTTCTGCCCATGATTAAGTAATAGGGTCTCCCACCTCTCATGGGCTCTAAACCACCAAATTGAAGAATGCAACCCTGTTGGAGATTTTCTGTGTAGAGGGCACAATTTCCTCATGTAGTTCCACTCACATTCATAAATACTTTGCTCCCCACTCTTTGCTGCTCACTTCGTGTCCCAAAATAAGTCCTTGTCCCAAGTATTCTGTCATCTAGTAAGAAAGGTTAGAAAAAGGGAACTGACCTTATTATAGAATAATAGTATGAGTGCTGCAAGAAAAGATACAAACTAGTTTGGAAGGAGAGAGTCAAGTTAGCAGTGAGCAAAGGATGTTGACAAAACATTCGGCCGGAGGCAGGCAGAACTGGAATAAAAACATTACTGGAAAATTTTGCTTAAGCTGGAAGATAGAGCAGGGTGTTTCTTTGTTATTATTTGTCGCTTGTGTCTATCTGTTTGTTTTTCAGAGAGAGAGGCAAAGGAATAGGTCAGTGATGGGGCTGAGGCATGTTTAAAGCCAATGAGGAAAAGGCCAAGGAGGCATCCACTTGACCTTTGGGAATTTGCACAGTCTTTTGCAGGGGGTTGGGGTGGGCGTGGGGAGGAGATGAAGCTTGGGACTTGAAGAGAGAACCTTTCTTGATCAGTGATGAAATGTTCACTTTCAATGTCCCCTTCCATTTTTCAATACATGGATTGCATATGGATTCAAGAGTCTACGTTATCATTTGCTTTTAAAGATCATTAAGAGAACAGTGATTTTGTTTTTAATTACCTCCCTGCTGAGTTTTCCTCCAGTGGTGTCTTGTGTGTTAGGTTTGAGTTAACCTGTTCTGGATCCAGCTGTCTTTGGGTTATTGGTGTAAAGCAGGAGTGAATGGCAGGTTGCTATAGCAACCGAATGTGATAGCAGTTAGGGATACCTGTGGGGATTGATCATGGGCTTGAATAGCGTGCAGACTTTTCTTAGGAAATTTTACAGTCACTTAAAGTCCTTTCTTACAGTTTTTATTCTGCCAGTGAACCATTTCATGAATGTTCAGATTGTCTGAAGATGCTACAAACTTATAATAAGACAGTTCCATGATTCCCAGGAAGCTATCACATTGAAAGTTCTGCTGTGATTCTACTGAAGTTCTATTAATAAGAAAAATGTGGCTGAGACCAGAGTAATAATGGGTTCTCTTACATAAAAGTTTTAGTGATTCATTCAAGACTTCATCCTCTTGCCCTCAGCCATCCCAGCTTTATGCTCTGTTTCTTTCCTCGATACTTTCCACCTGGGGGCCACAATGAGTGACTCTTGTACCAGCGCAAGACCTTCAGTGTGACAACTCTGGGCCTTGGCTATGTTTTCCTTTCTGCAGCAGACTTTGAACTGAATTCTTCATCTGGTGAGATTTTTCTCTGGCTCAGCTCAAATGCCACCTCCTCACTGAAGCCCTCCTAATTTCCTTTCTTGGTGAAATTTACTTTCTGTGCTCCTTGATGACTAGCCATACCACTAATTTAACAAGTTGGGGGCTGTATCATAGTTACGTGGTTAGTCTTCAGGGAGTACAGAGTGTTTCTGAGTCACACATGTTTTTCCTAGTTGCTTTGCATACTCCTCTTCTTCCTTTGCACAAAACGGGACACTTTTGCATGTCCCCCCCTTGCGTATTCTGCTGGGCACATATGCCAGTGGCACCCTAAATGAAGCTGGGGCTTTAATGCGGACCCAGTGGAGCACTATGTAATACCCACATGTTTTGGAAGATGTTAAAAGGCAATGTTTTGGACTTCCAAAATGGGAGGGAAGAGGGCAATGGGCCTCATAACCTTCCACCCTTTTCCACCATCAGACCGGCACACTGTTTTGGACTGGGTTTCTCAATCTTGGATTGGCAAGAACTGTTTAATAATTAAAATGCCTGGGCCTCAGAGCTTCTAATTTGGTAGGTCTGTGGATGGCTCCTAATTAAGAGCATGTTTCCAAAACTTGGCTGGAGACTCTGTGCACAGCTGGACCAAGGAGCATTGATCCCACAGTGACTTTTATCCCTGGCTGCACATTAGATTCCCACAGGGAAGTTTTCCAAATATCAAGGGCCAGGTCCTACCCACATCATTTAAATCTGGATCTTTAAAACTGAACCACTGATTTAAGATTTTCTCTTCCTGCTTTCCACCAAGAAACAAGACATGGAAGGGATCAGGGCAGTAAACAGACAGGGGTGATTTCATTATGGGAAACCACATAGAAGGCTTATTTTTAGTAGTTTTCATGGTGTTTCTTTGAATTTTTGTTTTCTGTAGGAATGAGAAATAGAGGATAACAATATGAAGAAGGTAAGGGTAAGACCATTCCAGGTGGCAGAATTAGTATTTGTGAAGCCATGGAAATGAACGATTTACTTCCACTGATGGAAGGACTAAGTATGTGGATTGGCAAGGTAGACCCATGGATGAATGGATGCAAGGATGCACTGGGTAGAGAAACTTTGGGTCTGGGTTGAGGATGTGGATTTGAAGTTGGAAAGAACACAGAGTTACTTTGTTTTTAAGCAGAGGACTAATTTTACAGATAGTGTTTTATTTCAATAAGATATCTTATTGCTATGGTTAGGATGTGTCTTAGTTAGTTCATGCTGCATAAAAAAATAACCGCTGACTGGGTGGCGTAGCCAACAGTAATTTATTTCTCATTGTTCTGGAAGTAGGGAAGTCCAAGGTCAAGGTGCTCCTTGATTTGTTCTTGATATGGGTACTCTTCTTGGCTTGCAAATAGCCTTGTCTAGTGTCACCATGTCCTCACATGGATGGGGGTGGGGAGGGAGAAAAGACTCTGATTTCTTCCTCTTTTTATAAGGACACTAATCTCATCATAGTACCTAATCTAAAACTCCCAAAGGCCCCACCTTCAAATACTATGACATTGGGAATTAGAACTTCAATGTATGAATTTGGGAAGGGGCACTAACTTTTGGTCCACAACAAGATGAACTGAAATGAATGGTAATATGGAAGGATTTTGTCCTGAGCCAGCTTGTGTGATAGTTGTGATACGTTGACTACTTCCTATGCATGTCCAAAGATGAGCCAATCTCTAACATGGTATTTGGGCAACCCATGACACATTCCTCTCTTCACATCCCTGCTTTTCTTGCCTTTTTCACTTTCTTGTCTCTATTTCTATGCTGAGTATTTTGTTACCCTCTCTCTAGGATAAATGTCTAAACATCAGTGCAAAGGAGTAGAGGAAAAATTAAGAAGCAATTAAGAACTTTGACTTTTTTAAGATTTTCAACACAGACCATCCTAAGGCATAACAATGCCAAAACAGTCGTAGGATGGTCAGTTGTCAATACACACTGTCCCAGGGCACAAACAATACTGCTTAAAATATATATTTAAAGGAAAGTATGTATTGGATGTTTTTAACTCCTAGTGCCCTTGAAGAATCTTAAATTCTAAGGAAAATAGTGCTAGTATTTTAGATCTATAAAAGGAATGAATTTTCCCCCATGATTGCTTTAGGTATTTCCATCAAGGAGAATTATCTTAAAACTGGAAGAGAGAACTAGATAGTGGTAATATGAAAAACCCAAGATCAGAAAGTACATATTTCAAAATGATCTACTTTTTGAAGAGAGAAGCTTTCCACATTCAAATAAATTATATCACAGATAGTGAGAGAGCTTGCAAATTTGATCATAGGACCAATAATGTCTGAGAAATATTGAAAATGGTAGAGTTTCCGGAATATTGGTGATAGGAAAATATTCTCATTCTCAAAATTGGGAGGTGAAATTTTAACTGAATAGGATTAATAGCAACCTACGAAATTCCCCTAAGAGTCCTTACACAGATGTTTTAGGTAGACTTAGAAAGGAAAATCACAATGAGCTAGCTTGAGTTGCCTGAAGAAATATATGTGGTTAGCCTCATTTCATTTATGGGATAAGATTACAATAGTGTTGGATTTGGGAGATTCCAAAGATAGATTGTATCTAGACTTTAGCAACGCATCTCATAGTTAGTTCTTCATGATTTACCTATGATCTAGATGGAAACCCTCCCCATGAATATTATTAATTAATTCCAAATTGGAAGCAGGTTTCTATTTGAATAGGAGCTCTATACTTGGTCATGTCCTGGTTGCTACTTTCATTAATGACTTAGGTGAACCATACATGGATGCTTATCAACTTATGACCTTGTACTTATTCTCCTCTGGGAACTAGTGCTAATGCCATGATGATGGAAATCAGATTTAGATATCTATAAACTGGAACAATGGACCAATAGTAACCCAAAAAATATAACAAAAGATTGTACATACAGAAAAGATGGCAATTAGATTAATTGGTAAGTATCAATGCTCATTATCACCGGTGATGTCGGGTGTTTTGTTGTAATTTGTGTTACTTGGAAATTCCAAACTGAAGCGGTCTGGCTGTTTGTTAGGATTTTTGGCAGAACTAGTTCCTGAGTTGTCAGGAAAGTTGGATTAGATTACTTTGCTCATCCTGAAAGTCTATTATTCTTTGGAATTACTTTGAGACACTGTTTTATGAAACACATTGTCATCTCACTTATCTATTATAAAGCTAAATCACCCATCTCATCTATCAAACTTGATTTCAAATAGCTTGTTGCTGTTTGACTAAAATAAAATCTATCCTCAAAGGATAAGGACTGTCACCATTCAGAATGTTCAAAAGAACAGCTGCAGGTTCAGAAAGCATTTCCAAGAAAGAGGAATCTCTAAAGTTTTGAACAAGATACTAGAATATCTACAAAATACCATTTGCTCTTGAGAGAAATTTTGTGCATGTTTTCTAGGGTGGCAACTTTGAGTGGGCACTAATGACTTGATTTTGTAAAGAGTCACCTGTCACTTTTCTGCTTCTAATTTTACAAGGCTTAACGATATTTTTTATTGAAGAGAAGGGACATAAAATACAACAACCTGTTTATAAAATGCAAATTATAAGGAACAATAACCAACAAATTGTGTTTATTATCTATTTTAATAATGAAGTGTACTACCGTGACCTCTGAAGTCCATATAAATATCTTCATTAATCCATTCCTTAGCCTCTCTAATTGGCCTGAAATTTTTACTTGTTCCCTTGTTTTTCATTAATTTTTTTTCACTACATAAGAGACTCCTAACTATCAGGAACAAACTGAGGGCAGCTGGAGGGATGGTGGGTGGGTGGATGGGGTAACGAGGTGATGGGCATTAAGGAGGGCATGTGATGTAATGAGCACTGGTATTGTATGCAACTGATGAATCATTAAATTCTACCTCTGAAACTAGTAATATAGTATATGTTAATTGAATTGCATTTCAATAAAAAATTTTAAAAAAGGAAAACAAACAACCAGAAAACAGAGAAAGGCTATGAACAGATATTTCAGTGAACAGGACATGTAGTTGACAAATAACGAAATGGATCTCGGGGGAATTCTGTGAAATGAATAAGCCAATAACCGACAGATTACATACTGTATAGTTCTGTTTTTATGTCATTCTTGAAAAATGAAATTTTAGAAATGGAGAACAGATTAGAGGTTGCTGGGGATTAGGGATTGGAGTAGGATGAAGAAAGGTGAATGTGTTTATAAACAACATAAGGGATCTTCATGGTGATTAAACTGTTCTGTTTCTTGACTTGTTAAGTGCGTGGAACTGTATGTGTTATAAATTGCCTAGAACTAAATATACATACATACCTGTTCATGCATACAGGTAAAAAACACAATAAAATAAACAAAACAAAACATACTGTAGCTCTGTTTGCATTTTTAAATGTCATGTAAATGAAATGTAACTGTAGTACTTTGTAGTTGGCATTTTTCTTTTTTCTTTTTTTTATAATTCTCTTATTATGTTAGTCACCATACAGTACATCATTAGTTTTTTATGTAGTGCTCCATTTTCATTGTTTGTGTATAACACCCAGTGCTCCATGCAGTATGTGCCCTCCTTAATACCCATCATTGGGCTCAGCCATTCCGCCACCCCTTCCCCCCTAAAACCCTCCATTTGCTTCCCAGAGTCCTGTCTCTCATGGTTCATCTCTGTCTCCAATTTCCCCCTTTCATTTTTTCCTTCCTTCTCCTAATGTCCTGCATGCTATTCCTTATGTTTCACAAATAAGTGACATCATATGATGTTCATAGCAGCAATATCCCCAATAGCCAAACTGTGGAAAGAGCCAAGATGCCCTTCAACAGACAAATGGATAAAGAAGTTGTGGTTCATATACAATGAAATATTATTCAGCTATCAGAAAGGATTAATATCCAACTTTTGCATCAACATGAATGGGACCAGAGGAGATTATGCTGAGTGAAATAAGTCAAGCAGAGAAAGGCAATTACACTACTGGGTATTTACACCAAAGATACAAATGTAGTGATCCAAAGTGGCACATGCACCCCAATGTTTATAGCAGCAATGTCCACAACAGCCGAACTATGGAAAGAGCCTACATGTCCATCGACAGATGGATGGATAAAGAAGATGTTATACATATATATAACAGAATATTATGCAACCATCAAAAAACGAAATTTTGCCATTTGTAACCACATGGATGGATCTAGAGGGTATTATACTAAGTGAAATAAGTCAATCAGAGAAAGACAGTTATCATATAATCTCACTGATATGAGGAATTTGAGAAACAAGACAGAGGATCATAGGGGAAGGGAGGGAAAAATAAAATAAGATGAAACCAGAGAGGGAGACAAACCATAAGAGACTCTTAATCTCAGTAAACAAGCTGAGGGCTGCTGGAGTGGAGGGGGTTGGGAGGGAGAAGTGGCTGGGGGACGGACATACCTGGGGGAAGGGCATGTGCTATAGTGAGCGCTATGAATTGCATGAGGCGGATGAATCACAGACCTGTACCCTTGAAACAAATAACACATTATATGTTAATAAAAAATTATTGAAGAAAATTCTTATCTATGGAGACAAACAACAACAACGAAAACCATGAATGAAAAACCCACAGCGAATATCTTTCTCAATGGAGAAAAGCTAAGAGCCTTTCCCTTAAGATCAGGAACACAAGGATGCTCACTCTTGCCACTGTTGTCCAGCATAGTACTGGAAGTCCTGGACAACAAAAAGAAATAAAAGATATTCAGATTGGTAAAGAAGTCAAACTCTCTCTCTTTGCAGATGAGATGATACTTTATGTGGAAAACCCAAAAGACTCCACCCCCAAATTATTAGAACTCATCCCGAAATTCAGTAATGTGGCAGGATACAAAATCAATGCGCAGAAATCAGTTGTAATTGGCATTTTTCAATCACTGTCCTTTTAGAGTTCACTCGTTTTGTTCTGTGGAGCTGTAGTTCATTTTCATTACCAAAGAGTATTATTTTATTGTATGAATGCACCGTAATGTATTGATCCATTCTGTTTTCACTGGACATTTGGGCTGTTTCCATATACTTCTATAATAAACAGTGTGGATATGATGTTTCTGACACCATCGTAGCCATATGTGCCAGATATCTGTGATCTGTAACTTGGAGTGTAATTAGTAATTCCCATGGTGTGTGCACCTTTAGCATGCCTACGCAACACCAGTTTGTTTCCTAAAGTAATTGTGCAGTACTGCACACCTTCTAACAGTATGTTAACTTATTCCATGTCAGACTTTTTAATTTTTACCAATCTGTTGTTTTTGAAGTAGTAGAGAGAAGAGTGGAGTGGAGAAGAAGAGGGGGTAAATTTCCATTTATCTGATTACTTAATGAATTTGATCATGTTTTCACTTTTTTTTTTTTTACCCTATCTTGGTTTCCCTTTCTATAAAGTACCTGTTAAAATCTTTGGTCCAGGGACACCTGGGTGGCTCAGTTGGTTAGGCCACTGCCTTCGGCTCAGGTCATGATCCCGGAGACCCGGGATCAAGTCCCACATCGGGCTCCCTGCTCCGCGGGAAGTCTGCTTCTCCCTCTCTCACTCCCCTGCTTGTGTTCCTTCTCTCACTGCGTTTCTCGCTGTCAAATAAATAATAAAATCTTAAAAAAAAAAAAATCTTTGGCCCATCTTTTTGGGAAGAGGATTCTTTTTCTTATTGGTTTCTATTAATTCCTTGTCAGTTAAATCTGTGGAAAATAACTTTTTATTTTATGCCTTGTCTTTTTTGTTTTCTTCATAGTGTTTTGATAGACAAAATTACTTAATTTAATGGAATTTATAAATCCTCCCTTTAAGGATATCTGCATTTTTGTGTGTGTTTTTTTCTTACGTGCTTCTTTCTACTTTTATATATAAAAAAGATAGTTTCTTATATATTATCTTCTAAAAGTTACATAGGTTTTAATTTCACTTTTCCATCTTTAATCTTCTTGGGATCAGTTTTTATGTATCCTTTGAGGTAGGGTCAGTTTCATTTTTTTTCCATAAAGATAGTTTGTTTTTTCTGGGACCATTTATTGAAAAATGTTATCTTACTCTTCTACAATGCTAGTTCTGTCATGTATATTTTGGTTTCTTTTTCCCACTGGTCAGTTTGTCTATTATGGCCTCAGTACCACAGTGTATTAATTATTAGCTCTTTGTAACGAGACTTGGTCTCTGTTCATGCTAACCCTACTTCTAACCTCTGGTTCTCCAAGAGTCTTGGCTACTCTTGTTTTTTGGCTCTTCTATGTACATCATAGAATTAACCTGTTGGGTTCACCCAAAGGTTTATAGGAGTTTTAATTGGCATTTTATGAATCCAAAGATCACTGAAGGGAGAACTGACATCTTTAAGACATTGTCTTCCTCCACATGAACGGAGCGCTCCTTTTGTTTGGGTGTCTTTAATGGCTTCCTGATGTCTTTAACTATTGCCTCTACTCAGTTCCTCCTCTTCCTTTTCTGAAACTCTAACAGACATGTGTTAGATTTACTTTGTCACAATTTTTTGTTTCCCAATTTTCCTTTCCTTTTTAAAATATTTCTTATTTACTATGCATTCAGGTCATTTCTTTAGAACTGCATTGCCATTTACTAATTTTTCTTTGCTGCTGCTTCTATATGCCTTCTACTCCTTTATTATTTCCTTTTAATTATAGTTTTCCTTATTAAACCTTATTTTTATTCCTTAAACAGTAGTTTTTATAGTCTCTTGTTCTTAATTTTAACCCCATCCTTTATTCTGTTAAAGCCATCCAAAATAATTATTTTATATTCTATTTATGACAGTTTTAGTATCCAGGATCTTGTTTTTTCTGACTTGTACTCATTGAGCCCTTTTTATTTTCCTGTGTTTGAGATTTGAGATGATGAAACATGTCTTGGTACTTTTTTAGAATTCTCTGAGACCTGGGTTGCAAATTGGTTCCTGTAGGGAGTATTCATATTTGCTTCTTAAGCAGTCAGGGAAGTTTATTAAACCATAGCTACTTTGGGGGTTCCTGGGTGGCTCAGTTGGTGAGGTGTCCAACTCTTGATTTAGGTTCAGGTCATGATTTCAGGATTGTGAGATTAAGTCCTGAGTTGGGCTCACATGCTGGGCATGGAGCCTGCTCAAAATTCTTTCTCTCGCTCTCTATGGGTCCCTCCCTCTCTCCCTCTCTCTAAAAACCCAAAAAACAAAAATATGGCTACTTTATACAAAATATTTGAAGTCTTTTAGACATTCCAGGGAGGAACTCAGGTAAAGGCTAGTTTGTAGTCAGATATCCAAGGGAGGGGCGCCTGGGTGGCTCAGTTATTAAGCATCTGCCTTCAGCTCAGGTTATGATAGATCCTGGACTCCAGGGATCCAGTCTGGCATGGGGCTCCCTGCTCAGTGGGAAGCCTGCTTTTTCCTCTCTCGCTCCCCCTGCTTGTGTTCCCTCTCTAGCTATGTTTCTCTTTGTGAAATAAATAAAATCTTAAAAAAAAAAAATCCAAGGGAGATCTTTATTTTCTTCCATCACATAATGCCAATATTCAAGACAGATTTTTTGTAGACCCCTGGAGCTTTACAATCAAATATATATGTGTATATACATATATATGTATATATATATTTTTTTTAACTTTAAATTTATTTTATTTTTTCAGTGTTTCAAGATTCATTGCCCATGCCCCACACCCAGTTATTTTATAAGATAGTTTAGAGTTTTATGTTCTGTCAGGTACTGTCTACTCTCACTTACAATTGAGGAAGAGCAGGCCCAGAGAGCAATTACAACATGACTTGCTCAGCGTTACAAAGTTTACTAAGTGTTGAATCTGTTGTTTTTGTTGTTTTTGTCCAGTTGACTCTCCCTTTTCCAGTGTTACTCCTCTGTTTAATGGTGACAGGTGCTTTATAAAAACCTTTACTGTGTTCTAGGAAAGTAATGAGAAAGGTTCCTTTAATATTCTTTTTTTTGTTTTTAAGATTTTATTTATTTATTTGACAGAGAGAAACACAGCTAGAGAGGGAACACAAGCAGAGGGACTGAGAGAGGGAGAAGCAGGCTTCCCGCCGAGCAGGGAGCCTGACGTGGGACTCAATCCCCGGTCTCCAGGATCATGACCTGAGCCGAAAGCAGTCGCCCAACCAACTGAGCCACCCAGGTGCCCCAGTTCCTTTAATATTCTTACTTAATTGAATCTTCACAATAACTGCATGTGGTACAAATTGTTCTGCCTGTTTTATAGATGAGAAAATTGAGTCTAAGAGACATCAAATAATAGAGAGATCATGTATTTAAGTGAGAGAGTGAGGCTTCCAGTCTAGGTTACTTAAAAACCTATCTCTGTTACCCAGCTCTGGGTAACCTCTCCTAATCACTGTTCATTCCCATTCTTCACCACTTTTTCCTGTTGTACCCTTTGTGGTAGTTACATGTGTTAGCCACGTCGGGCATTCTCTTATTTATCTATGTCTGTTTTCTTCATCAGGATCACGAACCCAATCAGAAGAGGGATGAAGTGTGTTTTACTTACCTCTGCACAACCAGCAATTAGTTTAGAGCCTGAAACATTGCAGGCACTGAATAAAAATATTAAATGCCTGGAAGTCGGATTCTGAAACTCATTTTGTTTTTGCTAAATACATTGCCTACTCATTTCGTAAAAACCCTTATTGAGTAGAGTTTTTCCTATTATCTTGGAATTACAGCCAAGTCCCAAAGCAGAAGACCAAAAGCATTGAAAGTATCCATGTTCTAAGTTTAGAGAGCTGCTGTCGGGGTTAAGGTCAGGCACCTACTGGGAAGGCTGAGACCAGAAAGTTACTCAGCAAAAGCCTTCACCTCCACTCTTGTTAATCAAGTGTAACATAAAAAGAAGGTGGAAGAAAAGATGTTGCTGTATCTGGAATACAGTGTTAGAAAAGTTTGTTTCCCAGACTCTGTAGCCACACTGAAGAGTAAAGGCAAAGGGCTCAAAGAAAATAATCATACAAGTTAAGGGTGTCCGCCCAAAGGTACTATAGACATTTCCACTCCCATTATCACATAGTCTTAGCTCATGCATTTGGCCTTCCGGCTACCCAGTAGAAGAGAAGAAATGGTGAAGAGGTGTCTTGGGATACTGCCAGGCACCAGTGAAGCACAAGTTGGGGTTCTCTCAAGTTCTTAGTTACTACAAATTTTAGAAGATTGGTCCCACCCACGCTTTAAGGCCCAAGCACTAGAAACTTTTATTTGGGGAAGAGAGGAAGCTAGTCTTATTAATATCATCACAATTTTGAGTGAGTTGGGGGAAAAAAGAACAACAACAAAACCTAATGTGTTAGAAGAAGGTTGCATGATGCTATTCACATCTTGGGATCCGTGGGGAGATACATACAATAAGGTCTTGGTCAGGATAGCCTGTGCTGAGGGAGCTATGTGGGGGTAAGCCCCTGGTCGGGGAGTGTACTGAGGCTCCTCTGAGTTCAAGGCAATGAGCTCAGCTGCCCCGTGGCTAGCCAAGACCAGGGCGGCTGTCAATCTCTTGCACTCCAGTGGTCATTTCCAGAGTTCTGAAAAAAATAATCTTGACAGACTTTGCCAGTGTTCTTATCACTTTTACGAAGGAACAGCTTTTCAGAATTTCTAGCACAGGAAGGAGAATGGCAGAATGAATAGCAATATCTTTTGATATGTCTTTTGATAAGTAGATTATTCATTTTTTTATTTTTTAAAGATTTATTTATTTATTTATTTGACAGAGAGAAACACAGCGAGAGAGGGAACACAAGCAAGGGGAGTGAGAGAGGGAGAAGCAGGCTTCCCGCCTGGCAGAGAACCCGATGCTAGGCTCGATCCTGGGACTCTGGACCATGACCCGAGCTGAAGGCAGACGCTTAATGACTGAGCCACCGAGGCATCCCTAGATTCTTTATTTTTGATTAAGTTCAGTTTATCAGTTTCTTCTTTCATGGTTGGATTTTTCTGCATCCTATCAAAAAAAATAATAATAATTGCCTACTGCAAGGCATGAAGGTATTTTCTTCTAGAAGCTTCATAGTTTTAGTTTTTAGGTTTATATCTGTGATCCCTCCTGAAGCATTATTTCAATATAGTTTGAGGTAGGAGTCAAGATTAATTTCTACCTAGTATGAATAACTAGTTTTTCCAGCACCATTTGTTAAAAGAATATTCTTTTCTCTAGTGAGTTCAGTGTCTCTTTTGAGAAAATACATGTGTGGGTCTGTTTCTGAAATCTCTCTTTTTTCCTATCATTCTGTTAATTCTTTCTTCATTATCATATACTCTTGATCTATTTGTCTTTATATTAAGTCTTGAAAATGGGTAGTGGAAGTTCTCCAACTTCCTTTTCAAGTTATTTGACTATTGACTATATCATTTTCATTTCTATGAAATGTTAAAATCAGTGCAGTTTTCATTGGGATTGTGTTCAATCTGTGTATAATTTTGGGAAAATTTGACTTCGTAACAGTATTGAGTCTTTAAACACACAAATATAATACCTTGATTCATTTACAACTAATTTAATTTTTCTCAGTAATGTTTCCTAGCTTTAGTGTAAGGTCTTTTACAAATTTTATTGAATTTATCCCTTAATATTTCACGTTCTTGAATGCCCTTGTTAATGATATTTTGAAAATTTTATTTTTCAATTTGTAGTTGTTTATATTTATGAATACAGTTGGATTTTGTATATATCTTCCATATACTATGACTATAAAATCACACATAAATTCTGGTAGATTTTATAGATTATTGGTGATTTTACATGGTCATACAATCTGAAAATGAAGACAGTTTTACTTTTTTATTCCTCATCTCTATGCTTTTTTCTCTTCTTCTTTTTTCTCTTTCTCTTCTTACTACACTGGCTAGGACCTCTAGTACAATGTCAAACTGACGTGGTATGAACAGACATCCTTACTTTGTTTCAATCTTAGGGCAAAAGTGTTTGATCTTTAGCTGTCGTGTATGATGTTATGTGTAGATTTTTTCATACATACATTTTATCACATGGAGGAAATTTTTTTTCTCTCTCTGGCTTATTGAAAGTTTTTATCATTATTTATTTTCTTTCTTTGTACATTTCTTTCCTCCCTCCTACCCTCTCTTTCTCTCCCTCTCCCTCCCTTCCTCCTTCCTTTTCTGGCTGTCTGCCAGACCCTCTCTCTCCTTCTTTCCTTCCTTCCTTCCTTCTTTCCTTTCTTCCTTCCTTCCTTCCTTTCTTCCCCTTCCTTCCTTCCTTTCTTCTCCTTCCTTCCTTCCTTCCTTCCTTCCTTCCTTCCTTTCCCTTCCTTCCTTCCTTCCTTCCTTCCTTCCTTCCTTCCTTCCCTCCCTCCCTCCCTCCCTCCCTCCCTCCCTCTCTCCCTTTCCCCCCGCTTTCTTCTGCAGGCCAAACTGGATGGAATGGACAGGGGTCATACAATGATAATATAGACAAATGGGATTGGATGAATAGACCTGATTTCTATTCCTGGCTTTGCCACCAGCTAGCTATTTGACTTCAAATAAGTCACTTTGCTGTCTACCTAGCACTCAGAGATACAGCTGAGAGCCAAGTTGCTCTCAGAATTTAGCAGAGTTGCAAATGGGACTAAAAGATTTGAAAAATAAGAAATGTGAGAACAGATTGATGTGCCGGGACTTCTTATGTCTCCTGAGGGAAGGCTAAGAGCTGGATTCATTTATAGTAATTCTGGTTTACTGAACCAGGATAACCATAAACCTGTTCTCTGGTTTCATGGTGTCTTGATATCCCTTTTCTCTAATACCATATGCTCTTGGTTTCTTTAGGTTTATTAAAGGTCTTGAGATTAGTGTTTTTTTTTTTCACCTAATCCTACCTTTAGCAAGTTGTCTTATTAAAGTCTTGTTATTAGAACAATCTGAGGTGAAATCAGGTTTTTTGGTGGTTTTTGTTTTTTTTGTTTTTGTTTTTGTTTTTTTTTGCCAGGTCCCTTCCCTCACTGATATTAAGTTGGCAGTACCTTCTCAACATGTAGTTATGCTCTTGGGTCTCTCTGTAAACCTAGCCACTATGCCTAGGGCTGACCTCAAAGTAGGTAAGTAGGTCTCTGCTTCTAACCCCAACCTCTGACCCCAGACCTCATTTATATTTACAATATTCTGGATTGTGCCTTAGGAAAATTATTTTAACTACTTTGAATGCCATTTGACACTCTTCCTTTGGGTGATGCAAGTTGTTGCATTTTATGAGTTCCTTTTGGGAATGCAGATACTCTTATGAGACACATCCTAAATTCCCTTCAGTCAACAAAATTGTGTCAGGGGAGCTATTCAATGACACCACCAGCTGAGCAAGATTGTGGTTGAGGCATTGTAGGTGCAGGGTGATGGAAATCGAAGGAAGTAGGGAGTGGTGTCTCAGCATGGAAATGAAGAGGGAGGCTCTAAAGTTCCATTTTTCCTGTTGATAGTTTTACTGGGAAGAACCCTATGGAAATCCAAATCCCTTTCGCTAAAATTTCTGTGAATCCCCAGAGGGCTTATGTTCTTAAGGTTATTTTTGTTCTCAGGCTCATGCTTTTTCTAAATTTGTTCGATTTTGGATTATCTTTCTATTCCAGTAGGCAACATCTATTCTGTATTCATTGACCTAGATGTAAAATTCAGCTGCTTCAATTTCCACATTCATAAAACTCCACTGCCTTTAAGACAAGGAGGAGACTTCCCTGAAGATTTAGGTGCAGGTGGAAAATTTGGAGGAGGAGACAAAGCATTTCCACCACAGCATTCAATAACTTCCACTTGAACGTTAGATGGTATTTTTCAAATGTCTTTCAGCCATGCTGACACCAGGGCATTTTCAATGGCCACTTTCAGTCCATTGCACACCCAGATCTTGTGCGGTCCCTGGAAACTTCTCTTCTCTCTCTCCCTCTCAGAGGGCATACGGAGCAATGGAGCCTTCGGAGCCAGACATCTGGGCTCCCATCTTGGCCTCATTACTTATTTAGCTGGGTGGCTAATATAAGGTACTCCGACTGCTTAATGTCAGTTTTCCCATTAGGAAAATGGGCATGATAAAATTACGCATTTCTTAAGTTTGTTATGAGAATTAGAAGTGGGTAGTGGATGTTTGTTTTCCTGCCCACATGCCTTCTCAGGACGAAAGTGCTCTTCTTTCCAGCTTCCGGGGGCCTTGGCTGCCCATGGTCTACAGCTGCTCCCCTTCTCAGGCATTGCCCCTGTGGAAGAGAATCTGTAGCCCGTGGTTATGCTCTCCCAAGGGGCTGCCCATACTCAAAGACTGGTGGATGTGGAATTGCAAGGTCTCGTCTCTGCCAGATATTAGAACAGCTCTGAAGGGCCGTTGCAGCTCCAGAAGCTCATGATCAATCAGCTACACGCTTTCTGGCTAGGGCACCACAGTCCAGCTTCTCCCTGCGGGTTCTGCTTCCCTCGCAAACTCTCCAGTAGACCTGAACGGTCTGTCTCAGAGTCAGTTGTCCAGTTAAGAGAAAATAGCGAAACTCGTGGAAATTGAAGAATAGGGAATAAATTGTCATTGTTATTATTTGGGGAGTGAGATAATTTATACATGTATAGAGCTACACAAGGAATTCTATATAGTAACTGAACCATGAGGAGTGAAAATAATATCATCCCAGATTTGAACAGTGGAAACATGATTAACTTTTTAAAATTATTTAGGTTTATTATTTATTTATCTTACTAGAACATATTCTAATTAGTCTGTTCCAATAGAAGTAGAACCTTGTTACTGAGTAACGGACTCTTACCTGATGCTTCTGGGTACTGTCATTTCATTGTCTCTGTATATCTGATGAATAATCCCAAACCAAATCAGGTGGTAACACTTTATATCCCCATCAGATCTAAGAGGTTTATCTATGAAAAACTGATGAGTTGTGATTTTGTAGAACAAGAAAAGTTAATGCTACAGGGATTATAAGTTCTTATCAACCTGTAGAAAGCTAACTAAGTTTACATCTGATTTAGCAATTACTTTATTTTATTTTGTATTTTTAAAAGTTTTTATTTAAATTCATACATATGGCAATATTAATACTGTAATATTAGTTTAGTGTTAGTGATGTTAGTGATTTAACACTTCCATATATGACCCAGTGCTCATCTCAAGTGCCCTCTTTAAGCCCCATCACCTATTTTAGCCATCACCCACCTGCATTTCCTCTGATAACCATCAATTCGTTCTCTGTAGTTAAGAGTCTGTTGCTTGGTTTGCCTCTCTTCCTCTTTTTTTCCTCTTTGCTCATTTGTTTTATTTAACGATCTTTTTAGATATTTCTTTTCTGTCATAAACCTCAATTTCTTATACACACTTTGATTTTGCTTGTCTTTGCTGTGGGTTACCTCCTTAAGGAGTTAAATAAAACTTTGTCAGATGCTCATTATACATTTGTATGAGAATGTTTTTAGTGGTGGCTTTTCATAGAAATGTGCTTCTGGGTTTTTTTTTTTTGAGATTTTATTTATTTATTTGACAGAGAGAAACACAGTGAGAGAGGGAACACAAGCAGGGGGAGTGGGAGAGGGAGAAGCAGGCTTCCCACTGAGCAGGGAGCCCGATGTGGGGCTCGATCCCGGGTCTCTGGGATCATGACCTGAGCCAAAGGCAGTCGCTTAACCAACTGAGCCACCCAGGCGCCCCTCTTTAAATATTGTTAGTTTTCAGAAAGGTAGCATTATGACAGGAAGGTACCCAAAGTTCCATGGGGCAACTGGAAAAGAGAAGTCAACATTCTGAAGTTAACCAAACTCTATTATACTATATCCGAACGTCGGGTCTGTTTTGGAAGTAAGTGTATTTGCCAGGATTGCTGTAATGAAGTACAAGTTCCGTGGCTCAAACAATAAAAATGTATTGTCTCCCAGTTTGGGAGACCCTATGTCTGAGATCAAGGGTGTGGCGGGGTTGGTTCCTTCTGGGGTCTGGGAGGAAGAATCTCTTTGGGGCTTCTCCCCTAGCAGCTGGTGTTTTGCTGGCAACCTTTGGCCTTCCCTGGCTTGTAGACACATCACCCTGGTCTCTGCCTTCGTGCTTACACAGTGTTCTCCTGTATGTCTGTGTCTCAATTTTCCTTTTTTTATGAAGACATCAGTCACATTGGATTAGGACCTGCCCCGTGGCCTCATCTTAACTTGATTACCTTTGTCAAGGCCCTATCTCCAAATAAGGTCACAGTTGAACCCGTAACAGCTGATTCTTTTTCTCCATTCCTAAGGCTTTTTTCCCTCAACCCCCGATACCTTAAAAAGAATGTCATTAACTCCCGATGGATCCCAGTTGGGAAATCTCTCTCCTCATTTTAAAACGAGCTTTATTGCCACATCTCAACAAGTCCATGCTGGCATTGCTGTAGGAATGTAGTTATGATGAATTAGGCTTGGGAAATAAATCCTGTTTAACGGATGTGTTCACAAGTTCTCAGGGGCACTTAGCAGCCTGAGTGCTCTACGGATTCAACAACATGCCTTTTTTGGTATCGCTTTCATTTACGTGAATATAATTAAATAAATAATTTTAATGGCATTTGGATGGCATTTAAAAAATACGTTGGTAAATTTGTCTGAGGGGCGAGCATGGTGCTTTTTAATTTTCTCTGGGCAGGTAGTCAGGTTGTGGGGGACGAATGATTCCTTTGGCAACCATGGAATTTTTTTTTTTTATCATGAGTCGAAGAAGAACCTTCTGTTTGAATGACCCCTTTGAATGGTCTGACACATAATGGAAACTTGTTAAATGTTTATTGAATGAACGGAAGTGTGAGGAGAACTTGGAATATTTGACAGGAATCAAATAAAAAGCACGTATTTATTCAGAGATTTACCATATACCGAGCTTTGGCTAGATGCTGGGGGGCTGCCAATATAGGTAGAAGAAGAATAATAGTAGTGATATTTTCTGTGCTTACTATGTGCCGAGCATCCTGCACACTTATTTTTTTAATTATCTCTGAGTTTGGTTAAATTGTTCTTATTTGACATGTAATGACACCAAGGCTAGAGATCTTGACTATATAGCTAGTGATTGGTAAGGTCAAGTGGGTTCTTAATCTATACACATGACTGCCTCCCAGACTGGGCTCTTTCTAGGAGCAGCTTCTGTTCGCGTCAAGGAGATGGGGCATTTTCAATTGAGGCAGTTGGAAATTTGGCATCGTAAGAGTCTAGCAGTATTGTATGTCTTTCTTCTACATACCTGTGTGCTGCCAGCATTTCATAAAAGTGTGGGGTTGTGTCGTGGTTACGTATGTACAATCTGGTTTTAGATGCCTGGATTCAAATTCCACTTGTACCTCTTCCTCTCTGTGTGATTTTGGCCACATAGCTTAACTGTTCTGCACTATCATTTTTTTTTTTTAATTACGGGGTATAATAAAAGTACTTCCCTCATTGTTGTGAGGGATATGTAAGATCTGTAAAATGATTCTGTACCTGGAAAAATGTATTTCCTGCTAGAATATAAGCTTCCCAAAGGCAGTAATTTATGTCTGTTTTATTCATCTTACATATCAGGAACAGTGCTTGGTATAAAATAGACATTTGGCAAATACATCATTGAATGAATGAATATATTTCAATGTGTAAATGCCAGGGCTTAGTCACCTTTGCTGATGTAATGAAGTAGTCACATGCTTGCACATCTATGTAGAACAGTGGTTCTCAACCCAGCATACTCATTAGAAATACCTAGGAAGATTTAAAAAAAATTTTTTTATTATGTTATGTTAGTCACAGTACAGTGCACGCTAGTTTTTGATGTAGTGTTCCATGATTCCTTGTTTGTGTGTAACACCCAGTGCTTCATACAATCTGTGCCCTCATTAAGCTTTTCAGTAGACTGATGTCAGGCTCCATCACCAGCCTCTCCCTCTCGGAGAATCACTGTGAAAGTAACAGCTGAAAACATAAAGTAATACAGGCATTCCGTGTTGAAGATTCAGCACCAGAAGCAATTTTTTGAATGACTTACAACCTGTAGGAAACTGAAAACAACCTTTGTTTCAGTAATAATTACATCCTCAAAAATTTCAGTGCACATTAAAATGGTCAAAAACTACTTTGCATTCATATGTGATATGGATTAAGATTTAGGCTCAAATAATTACACAAAATTTGTTCCCCTAAATAAATCTCTAGTGGGATATTTGGAGTTTATGTGGGGCTTTGGACAAATTTTTTTTTTAATCTATCATGTGGACTATCCTTAACATTGCAGGCAACTCTCTAGATCAGCCAAGAAACACTGTAGGCCACTTTGAATAGAAACAAAGTTAGTCCCAAAATAGCATATGGGGGGAAACACACCAACACATACACAGTGATGAAGATCCCTCTTGAGGCACTTGGGGAATTAAACAAAGGTATATACTACCTTTCTAGACAGCTGCTGCTTTTTCTAAAACAGGGAGATGAGTTCACCAATCTGTTATCAATTGGTTCTCTTAAGAGACATACTGGCTAAGGGAAACTTTTTTTTTTTTTAAAGATTTTATTTATTTGACAGAGAGAAACACAGACAGAGGGGAACACAAGCAGGGGGAGTGAGAGAGGGAGAAGCAGGCTTCCCGCCGAGCAGGGAGCCCGATGTGGGACTTGATCCCGGGTCTCCAGGATCATGACCTGAGCCGAAGGCAGTCGCTTAACCAACTGAGCCACCCAGGCATCCCAAGGGAAACTTTTTTTTTTAAAGAGTTATTAACTTATTTGAGAGACAGAGATAGCAAGAAGAGAGCATGAGTGGGATGGAGAGGGAAAAAGTAGGCTCCCACTGAGTAGGGAGCCCTATGTGGGGCTCGATCCCAGGACCCTGGAACCAGCCCCAGGGAGACACCTAACCAACTGAGCCACCCAGATGCCCTGAGGCCCCTAAGGAAACTTTTGTTTCTCCGGTGATTCTCTGTTCAGCAGGTGGGGGTCCTCATTCTATTCTGTTCATAGAATCACCCAGAAAGGAAGTTGGCAAAATGGGAATGGACTGGATATAGGAGCCATATTAACTTGGAATCAGGGTGGAACCAGAGCGAATTGAGAGAAAATTGCAAAATGGATAATTAGAGGGTATCCTGGCTAAATAACCACTTACACGTTTTCCCATAAATTAAAAAAAATCCCTTTTGTGAAGAGTATATGCTACACATTTTTCTTTCAATAAATATATTATAAAAACGTTGCACTATCCTATGCCCTTTACAAATGTCACAGTGATAGGATTTTATTTTACATTTATCACAAAGCTGTTTGATGTCTCTTAGGCTTCTTAACCCTGAGTTCTACCTCTTTTGCCTTTTTCTTTACAGAGCTGCTTTGAAGGATTTCTGGTCCTCTCTGCAAAGTGTATCACTGAAATGCACAGCCTGGCATATAATTCAAATCTTCCTAAATCAGATTTTGCAACCCTTGATCTAATCAGCAAGCTGTTTTGCTTAGCTTTTTGGTCAAGTTCATTCATTAACTCAGAAAGTATTTATTGAATATTTGCTGTCTACTCTGGGGCTGGAATGTAATAAGATTAGAGGATGAATTGAGCCCTGTCCTTTTAGGAGTTTGTAGTCTTACTGAATGAAGTAAAGGAAATAATAGAATGCCATTTAAAATGTATGATGGCTTTTATACTTTAAATATGCTGGAGGTTTTTCGTGGCAGGTAATTGACATTAACCGTAACTTTGTGCGCCTGAAACTGCATTATAGAATATTTTCTTTTCGTATCTGTTTCCCAGTTAATATTGCAGTTGTCCTTTTCAAAGATTCTTTTGCCATCATAGCCATCCCAACAAAGTGTTGTACAATTAATCGGAAAGATCGCGGCCATCTCACTGTGTCACTGATTATAGGTTTGGGAGGATTCTGGGCAGGAGGAGAAAAAAAAAAGATGCTGAAACCCCTATTGATTTTTTTTGCTGGAGCATATTTAAGGTAAAGCCCCTACCAGCTCAGCACACCCCAAATGCATCTGAAATGTCATCTCCTACAACCAAGATGAACCCACATAGAAAATAATTTACACTAATTCTATTTGAGGTCTTCTTATTTTGGAACACAAGGGGTATACATATATGAGCTCTCGGAGAAAAGGATCTTCTCACATGGCTGTTCAGAAAGAGGGAAAAAAGCCTTTATCAGAAGTCACCTCCTTCCTCGCTTTTAAAGTACCTACAGATCCTTCTCCTAGTCTCTTCCTTAGGTAATCACCTCTTGCGAGGCCCACTTACGGCTATAAACTGGCGCCGCTTTGATGGTACTTACTTATTTTCCTCCTAAAAAGTGTTTATGTGTGTCGCATATATACAGTTTTCCACTATTCGTGTGACAGAAAACCACCCTTAAATTTGTGTTGACAACGAGGAATAAGTAAGCAGTGAAAGCCCTTACCCGACTCATTTCTCTTCTCGGCCTGGCCAAGAGCGCCATTTGACCCTACTTTCCTTGCAGGGCTGAGTCAGGGTTGAACTTTGTCTCTCTGTTCTCTGACTGCCACATTGCTCTTTTCGAGACCCACGCAGCCGTCGTGCCCTAATCTGGTTATTTCCGTAGCGTGGCCCTCCTGGCGGTTTTCATTAGGAACACAGGTTTTGGTGGTCAGAGTCTCCAACTTCTGGTGAGTTCTACTCATTTGTCCTGTGATGTCCACTGTGCCAGCAGAATTGAATCCCTCCCTTCCTTTTCATTCTGACCACAGCTCTCTGTGGCTGTTCGTGAAAAGATGAAGGACTTGTTTTTTCCTCATTTACCCAAGAGTTGGGTATACCTCAGCTCTTCTCTGCCGAGGTCTTGTGTTCAGGCACTGTTTGTTATCTTTTGTTAGAACACTGAAATTTAGGTTGTGTTTTAGGAACCAAAGGTGGAACCTGGAGATTCTGACTCCGCGGAGACCTGATTTTCTGGCTTTGAAAGCCGTGACTTAGAATCACATACAGCCTCCTTCAAAGCTAGAGAAAAGTCCTAAAGAAAAATGTTACACAAGTTCCTTGAACTCAGGTGGAGAGAAATGTGTGGGCCATGAAGGAGCGCCATATAAAACTCTTCCACTGTTTTTTTCTTATTGCTCAGTGAAACGGAATATACTTCGGGGTGAAGGGCTGCGGTATTGTGATTTATAAGCAATATATATTTGGTTATCCAGATGACTAAAATATATTTCTCATACACATTTGGTCTTCATTCACAGACCTCTGCTCACAACTCCTGAAACCTGTGATGAGGGCGAAAGAGGTGTTCTTTTATGTTAATGATTGTGGCTTTGTACTGCACCCAAGGGTGGGGGCTCTTTGCCACTGGGACCCATCTTGTGATGGGAGGGTTGGAATTTTCAGTCCCAAACCCCTTCCCCTCTAGGGAGGCTAGGGAGAGGCTGAGGGTTGAAGTAGTTGCCAGTGGACAATGATTTAATCAATCATTCCTATATAATAAAGCCTCCCTAAAAACCCAGAAGAATGGGGTTCAGAGAGCTTTCAGGTTGGTGAGCAGGGGGAAGGTACAAGGAGGGTGAGGCCCCAGGAGAGAGGACCGGAGCCCTACACCTCTTCCCCATACTTCATCCTCTATCCCTTCATCTGACTGTTGATTCATATCATTTATCCTGTCCTTTAACAAATAGATAATAAATGGTCAGTCTAGTGAGCCATGAATCAAACCTAAGGAAGAGGTCATTGGAACCTCCAATCTGTAGCTGATTGGCCAGAAGCCCAGGTAACAGCCTGGGGCTTGTGATTGGCATCTGAAGTGGGGGGGTGGATTCTGGGACACCCTGTTGGTGTCTGAGAATTGCTTGATGTTGGGGGGACCTCTCACTTCCCACCCTTCTTGCCATCCCACACCTGTCTGCCAACTTTGGAATTGGCTCTGGGAACCCCAAAGAGTCAGTGCGAGTGAAGGGGCCAAAACTGATGTTGCTAATCATTTGCCTTGATGAAAGTGAGGAGAGAGGATTGTGTCATCAGAGTGTCTTTATTAAAGATCTACACACTTGTAATGACTCTCTGGGGGATTACATAAAGCAAGTCCACTGTGTGTGACCCAGTGGGAGCTTCCGAAAGTACGCTATTGGCAAGTTCGATGGGATCACTTTCAACCACTAAAAACGTTGACATTATTTCTAAGACTTCCTGTGTGGGAATATGAGAGAGGGGGAAGTAGGGCTGGGCTCTTGCTGAGCTCTTAGACATACTTGGCCATTGAGCAGTGGCTACACGATCTTGGGATTCTTTTTTTGATTCTACTCAGCCTTTCTTTGGGTTGTGAGGCTACTGTTGATCTTGGCCATTTACAAATTCCATTTCTGGGTGGAGTTTGGGTGGAGTTTGCAGAGATCAGTGAACAGAACAGAGAGATCTTCCGCCTTTAGATTCCGAGGGAGGTTTTGCATTCTGCTGTCACTCCTTCCACTTTCCCAGGTGAGTTCCTTTCCCTTCAGGGGCTCAGCCACGATGGGATTCAGGGTAGGTCTGGCCATTAATAGGGTCTGTGGTCAAAGGAAGGAGGCTGATACAAAAGTGAAGGTCAACCGTGCCAAGCATCAGAATCTTACTGGCCCCAAGGTCAGGGTCTCTTCTCTCTGGGGAGAAAAGGACCACGCCCGACTTCTCAGGCCAGCTTTTATAGGCACCCCCCCAAATCACAAGCTGACTAGGGTCGAGTCTGCACGGGAGCTGCCCCACTCTTGTGGCTTGCCTGAGTTAATTTGCACTTCCATGGCGTCTCATCTGAGCACAAGCCCTGGTATCTGGCAGCCCACCCTTAGTTTGCATCCAAATACCTCCTGGGACACTCCCAGAAGGGAGATTAAGGGAGTTATTGATTGGGCGTTGGGCGTATCCCAACCTGGCTCGCCTTTCTTTTCCAGGGGCCACTTATCCATAACACCTGGAGCTGTTTTTCTGAGTAAACAGGATGGCGGCCTGGATTCCAAAACTGGACCTTATATTCCCCCCTTTTCTTTGGGAACAGGTCAAATCCTTGACCCTTTTGTACAAATGACACCAGGGCAGTATCAGTAACAGTAAAACCAGGGGGCCCGCAACTGCTGATGCCCAAAAACTGCATTCCCCTCCAGGGCTGCGCAGAGCCTCCTTTTTACCAAAAACAGCATGTCAAGCCTTTTTCCATTCTGCCTTACCACCTGACTCAGAAGCTCCCATATCATTAGGCAACAATAAAAGTAACAAAAAGCTCAGGCCATGGTTGGCGGGGTCCTAGTCTCCAGGGAGGACCCCACCCCTGGCTCGCTGTGGGCTGTGTTCGGAGTCTGGGGAGACAGCAGCAGAAACCGTCCATACTGAAGCACCCACAGACAGACAGCGCCTCGAGCCAACGTCCTGCAGCGAACGCGGGTATAACCGGATACGCAACAGGGGAACAGGTGGGAAGCGTCTGTGGAACACTGAGCACAGCGTTCCCGATGGTATCGACCGAACCTGTAAGCCCACAGAGACGAGAGACTGACACCCAGCACAAGAAATGTAGGTGTTCTGTACAGAAAACTCCATGCTCACAAGGCTTTAGGGTGAATCGCAGCAAACAGTCCTCTGCTGCTATTCAACATACTGTCCACAGGAAGTCAACTGATTTCCCTCCACCTTAATTCTAACCTGAGGTTCGGGGAGAGGCGCACATTGAGCTGGAACCCCTTCTCCTGCAGGCCAGACGAAGGCTGCTCCTTGCGGTCCTCTTCCTCACTGGTGATATACATGTCACTGTCCTCGGACATGCAGCAGCTCCCACGGGTCTCGCCTTCCCCGCAGCCTGCTCTCAGGAGTCTTAGTGGCCCTACCCAAAGGGATGTCCTTCACGCGGCCACAGGGGCTGCTTGGGCCAGAGGGCCTAGCCAAGGGTCCTGGATGCCCCTTAGGGCGCTGGCCTGGGCCTCGGGCACCCAGTGTCTCCACCGATCCTGGGATCTCTGTCCCTGTGCTGGTTTGAGGGGTCCCCTCCTTGTCCTCCAGGTCGCCCTGTCCCGGAGGGAGTCCCGGAGCCGGCCTCCATTCTGAAGGCCAAGGCCATGTCTAAAAAACCCCTGCAAGACCCTCTTTCTTCAGGGTGGGCTGCCCGTCCACAGCACAAGCATACAAGTCATCCTCAGGGCTTCTTACCCATTCCCCGAAGCCACCGTCAGGAGCAGGGGTGTAGCCAACTGGCCTTTCTCAGGCCGTGTCGCTGGCTGAGTAGGAGAACTGCAGGTAGTGGGGCCTCCACTCGCTGTCCTTACCCTACTCCATGACGAAGCAAAGGCGGTCGTGGGTCTGGAAGGAGTACTTCAGGGCCATCAGGAACGGATGCCTGGAGTTCGGGAGAACGCCGTTCTCGGCGAGTGTGTGGGCAACCTCGGCCTTGGCCACAATGACCTCCTTTGTGGTCACCTTGGCCCGAGCCCCGCGAACAGTCCACGGGGTCCTCACCTGGGCTCCTCTGCTTGAGGCTGTTGGCAACCATCTCAGTGGCTCACATCCATTCCTCCCTCTCATCTGGAGAGTCTACGTGGAAGGGCCTCTCGATGACCGCGGTCCCCTGCAGGCAGCGGATAATGAAGGTGTTGGGTCTTGGCAGCTCTATCTTCATCAGCTGACGCTGAGCGACAGAGAAGTTGAGAGGGGACTCGACATCCTGGGGCCGCTCCCTGCAGCCGATGAAGGTGCTGTCACTCTTGAGCAGGAAGCAGCGGGGCCCCCGGGTTATGCACTCCCCTCTCTTGGGCAGCCCACCCTCCTTCATGATGGCACTGTGCTTCAGGGTGCCTGGTTCCGGCAGCCGGGGCAACGCCAGCGCCGCTCACAGCCCCATCTCAGCAGTGTTGCTCGAGCCCAGCGGGCGTACCCTGCCTCGGGTGCCACGTTTGAGCTGAATGCGGATCTAGCCATGCCGCAGCCACCGGGGCCCGCCGCTCCACATCCCTGCTCAGCCCAGGCCCAGTGCACATGGCGGGGCCGCCAGCTCGTGTCCTCCAGCTGCACTGTAAGCGCTGGGCCCCCTGCCGCTAAGGCCCGCCACCTTCTGCACTGTGGGCAGAGGGGAAGGGGGGTCTCAGTCTTTAAAGTAACATACTTTAAACAGAAGAGCTGTATTTGCTCAGAACCATCATCAAGCAAATTTTCCCCAAGTTTATCATCTTTACCTTAAAATACCCAGTTCAAAAAGTACACCTGAATATCAAAAGCCAGACCAACTGTATGAACACCAGAAGTCAGTTTTGAAACACAAGCCTAAATAGGATTAAATGCAAATTACAAATTGGTTTCTCCAGCGGGCACAGAGAAAGCAACCATTTACATTTCTCATCAAGAGCAGACCAACAATGGGAGAAATCCTTGTCTTTTCAACAAAGAGAAAGCAGAGTTTCAACCTTATACTTTAAAACCCATTCATTTCAATCTTGGTCCATGCCAACCACATCCAAAAATCCGTTCCGAAGTTCCCCCCCATAAACCTTTGCATTCGGTTTTTGTTCCATGCCATTTCTTTCCAAACAACCATCTCATTAGGACAAAATTACCTTCAGCAAAAATGCATTCCCGTTTTTTATCTTTCTTACATCCACATACCTTTCCATATACAGAGTTGTTTCCCTTATTTCCATCAGTCTTAGTTACAGTCAGCAGAATGTTGCACTCTTTAGAAACCTTCATCTCCAGTGAAGACTGAGGAGTAACTGATTATAACCTGTTACACCAGAATTCTGTTTTCCACGTCACCCGC
>PITA01016158.1:0-47507 GCA_004023965.1 Spilogale gracilis | reverse complement strand
AAGATTGAAATTATTCCCTGCATATTCTCTGACCACAATGCTGTGAAACTGGAACTCAATCACCATAAAAAGTTCAGGAGAAAATCAAACACTTGGAAGCTAAAGACGAGCCTACTCAGGAATATGTGGATCAACCAAGAAATTAAAGAAGAACTGAAACACTTCATGGAAACCAATGAGAATGAAGATACATCGATCCCAAACCTATGGGATACAGCAAAGGCCGTCCTACGGGGGAAATTCATAGAAATCCAAGCTTAACTCAAAAAAATTGAAAAATCCCGAATACACCAACTCTCATTACACCTTAAAGAACTGGAAAATCAACAAAAAATTAAACCAACCCCCCATACAAGGCGGGAAATAATAAGGATAAGAGCAGAGATGAATGAATCAGAAACTAGAGATACAGTAGAACGCATCAATGAAACTAGAAGCTGGTTCTTTGAAAGAATCAATAAGATCGATAAACTAACCCAAAAGAAAAGGGAAGAACCCAAATTAACAAAATTATGAATGTAAGGGGAGAGATCACGACTAACACCAAAGAAATAGAAACAATCATCAAAAATTACTATCAACAACTATATGCCAATATGTTTAACAATCTAGAAGAGATGGATAGCTCCCAAGACTGAAACAGGAAGACATTGACGATCTGAATAGACCTATATCCAGTAACGAGATCGAAGCAGTGATCAAAAACATCCCCCAAAACAGGAATCCAGGCCCAGATGGATTCCCTGGGGAATTCTACCAAACATTCAAAGAAGAAATAACACCTATTCTCCTGAAGCTCTTTCAAAAAATAGAAACGGAAGAAAAACTTCCAGACTCTTTCTATGAAGCCAGCATCACTCTAATCCCCAAACCAGACAAAGACCCCATCAAAAAGGAGAACTTCAGACCAATATTGCTGATGAATACGGATGTCAAGATTCTCAACAAGATCCTTGCTAACAGGATCCAACAATACATTAAAAAGATTATCCACCATGACCAGGTGGGTTTTATCCCAGAGAACCAGGGGTGGTTTAACACTCGCAAAACAATCAACGTGATAGAACAAATCAATAGGAGAAGAGAGAAAAACCACATGGTACTCTCAATTGATGCAGAAAAGGCATTTGACAAAATACAACACCCATTCCTGATCATAACTCTCAAAAGTATAGGGATAAAGGGAACATTTCTCAACCTCATAAAATCTATCTACGAAAAACCCACAGCGAATATCATCCTCAATGGGGAAAAACTGACAGCCTTTCCTCTGAGTTCAGGAACAAGGCAGGGATGCCCACTCTCACCACTACTGTTCAACATAGTGTTAGAAGTCCTAGCAACAGCAATCAGACAACAGAAAGAAATAAAAGGTATTCGGATTGGCAAGGAGGAAGTCAAACTCTCTGTCTTTGCAGATGACATGATACTATATGTCGAAAACCCAAAAGACTCTACCCCCAAACTTCTAGATCTCATACAACAATTTGGTAATGTGGCAGGATACAAAATCAACGCACAGAAATCAGTTGCATTCTTTTACACTAAGAATGAAAAAATAGAAAGGTAAATCAGAGAATTGATTCCATTTACTATAGCACCAAAAACTATAAGATACTTAGGAATAAACCTAACCAAAGAAGTTAAGGATCTATACTCGAGGAACTACAGAACACTGATGAAAGAAATTGAAGAAGACACAAAAAGATGGAAGAGCATTCCATGCTCATGTATCGGAAGAATAAACATTGTCAAAATGTGTATACTGCCCAGAGCAATCTACACTTTCAATGCCATTCCGATCAAAATTCCACCAGCATTCTTCAAAACGTTAGAACAAACAATCCTAAAATTTATATGGAACCAAAATTCCCCGAATCGCTGAGGAATTGCTGAAGAAGAAAAGCAAAGCTGGGGGCATCTCGTTACCTGACTTCAGACTTTATTACAAAGCCGTGATTACCAAGATAGCATGGTACTGGCATAAAAACAGAGAAACAGAACAATGGAACAGAGTGGAGAGCCTACATATGGACCCACAAATCTATGGTCAAATCATCTTTGACAAAGCAGGAGAAAATATCCAGTGGAAAAAAGACCGTTTCTTCAATAAATGGTGCTGGGAAAATTGGGCAGCTACATATAGAAGAATGAAACTAGACCATTCTCTTACACCACACACAAAGGCAAACTCGAAATGGATGAAAGACCTCCACGTGAGGCAGGAATCCATCAAAATCCTGGAAGAGAACATAGGCAGTAACCTCTTTGACATCGGCCACAGCAACTTCTTTCAAGACACGTCTCCAAAGGCAAAGGTGACAAAAGCGAAAATGAACTTCTGGGACTTCATCAAAATAAAAAGCTTCTGTACAGCAAAGAAAACAATCAACAAAACCAAGAGCCAACCCACAGAATGGGAGAAGATATTTGCAAATGACACTACAGACAAAGGGCTGGTATCCAAGATCTATAAATAACTACTCATACTCAACACCCAAAACGAAGATGAACACATCAAAAAATGGGCAAGAGACATGAAGAGGCACTTCTCCGTAGCAGACATACAAACGGCCAACAGACACATGCAAAAATGTTCAGCGTCACTAGCTATCAGGGAAATTCAAATCAAAACCACTCTAAAATACCACCTTACATCAGTCAGAATGGCCAAAATTAACAAGACAGAAAACAAGTGTTGGAGAGGCTGTGGAGAAAGGGGAACCCTCTTACACTGTTGGTGGGAATGTAAACTGGTGCAGCTGCTTTGGAAAACAGTGTGGAGATTCCTTAAAAAATTATAGATAGAGCTACACTATGACCCTGCAATTGCACTACTGGGCATTTACCCCAAAGATACGGATGTAGTGAAAAGAAGGGCCATATGCAGTCCAATGTTCATCGCAGCAATGGCCACAATCGCCAAACTTTGGAAAGAGCCAAGGTGCCCATCAACAGATGAATGGATAAAGAAGATGTGGTACATATATACAATGGAATACTATGCCTCCGTCAGAAAGGATGAATATCAACTTTTGTAGCAACATGGACTGGACTGGAAGAGATTATGCTGAGTGAATAAGCCAAGAAGAGAAAGTCAAGTATCGCATGGTTTCACTTACTTGCGGTGCATGAGGGGCAAACTGGAGGACAGTGGCAGAAGGAAAGCAAATGGGAACTAGGGTAATCTAGGGAGGGAGATGAAACAACAGAGACTTTGAACACAGAAACAAACTGAGGGACTTGGAGGGAGGGGGTGGAGTGATGGGAGAGCCTGGTTGTGGGTACTGGGGACACCTAAAGCGTGGAGCACTGGGTGTGGATAATGGGGAATGAATCTTGAAATACTGGAAAAAAATGTTAGTAACAATAAAAAAAAAGAATCTTGGCATCCATATTCATCAGAGATATTGGTCTGAAGTTCTTTCTGATGGGGTCTTTGTCTGGTTTGGGGATTAGGGTAATGCTGGCTTCATAGAAAGAGCATGGAAGTTTTCCTTCTGTTTCTATTTTTTGAAACAGTTTCAGGAGAAGAGGTATTATTTCTTCCTTGAAGGTTTGGTAGAATTCCCAAGGGAATCTGGCCCTGGGCTCTTTTTGGGGGGGGAGGTTTTTGATCGCTGCTTCAATCTTGTTCCTAGATATAGGTCTATTCAGATTGTCAATGTCTTCCTGTTTCAATCTTGGAAGTTTATAGGTTTCCAAGGATGTATTCATATCTTCTAGGTTGTTAAACTTATTGGCATATAGTTGTTGATATTAATTTCTGTTGATTGTTTCTATTTCCTTGGTATTAGCTGTGATCTCTCCCCTATCCTTCATAATTTTATTAATTTTGGTCTTCTCCCTTTTCTTTTGGATTAGTTTGGCCAATGGTTTATCAATCTTATTAATTCTTTCAAAGAACCAGCTTCTAGTTTCATTGATGTGTTCTAATGTATCTCTAGTTTCTAATTCATTGATCTCTTCTCTAATCTTAATTTCCCTTCTTGTGTGTCGCATTGGTTTAATTTGTTGTTGATTTTCCTGATCTTTAAGGTGAAATGAGAGTTGTTGTATTCAGGATTTTTCAAATTTTTTGAGTGAGGCTTGGATGGCTATGAATTTCCCCCCTTTGAACTGCCTTTGCTGTATCCAATAGGTTTTAGATTGTTGTATCTTCATTCTCATTGGTTTCCATGAATTGTTTTAAGTTCTTCTTTGATTTCCTGGTTGATCCACAGATTCTTGAGCAAGATAGTCTTTAGCTTCCAGGTGTTTGATTTTTCTTATGAACTTTTTGTTGTGGTTTAGTTCCAGTTTCAGCGCATTGTGGTCAGGATATGTAGGCAATAATTTCAATCTTTTGGTATCAGTTGAGTCCTGATATATGACCTAGTATGTGGTCTATTCTGGAGAAAGTTCCATGTGCACTCAAGAAGAATGAGTATTCTACTGTGTTAGAGTGGAATGTTCTGAATATACCTATGAGATCCGTCTGGTCCAATGTATCATTCAAAGCTCTTGTTTCTTTGTTGATTTTCTGTTTAGATGATCTGTCCATTGCTGAGAGTGGCTTGTGAAGATCCTACAGTTAATGTATTCATATCAATATGACTCTTTATTTTGCTTAATAGTTGGCTTATGTAGTGGGCTGGTCTCACATTGGGGGCATAAATATTTACAATTGTTAGATCTTCTTGGTGGATAGACCCTTTGAGAATGATAGAGTGATCTTATGTGTCTCTGACTATAGTCTTTAGATTAAAAACTAATTTGTCTGATATGAGAAACACTACTCCGACTTTCTTTTGAGGTCCATTGGCATGAAACATGGTCCTCCATCCCCCAATTTCAGTCTGGAAGTGTCTTCAGATTCAGAATGTGACTCTTGTAAAAAGCATATGAATGGGCTCTGTCATTTTATCCAGTCTGCAACCCTGGGCCTTTTTATTGGAGCATTTAGGCCATTCACATTGAGAGAGATTATTGATAGTTACGTTTTTATTGACATCATGTTGCCTGTGAAGTTCATGTTTCTATAGATTTCCTCTGTAAATTTCTGTTCTGTGTCACTCTTGGGTTCATTTATCTTTTATAGAACCCCCCTTAATATACCTTGTAGTGCTGGCTTTGGTCGTATAAACTTTTAGACCTTGGAGGTCCCAGGAGCTCTTTATCCCTCCTTCCATTTTGAAAGTCAACCTTGCTGGGTACATTATCCTTGGTTGCATATTTTTTTCATGTAATTTCCTGAATATATCTTGCCAGCCCTTTCTGGCTTGCCAGGTTTCTGCGGATAGGTCTGACGTTATTCTGATGGTCCTCCCTCTGTATATAAGTGATCGCTTCCCCCTAGCTCCCTTAAGACATATATTTTTTTTAATTTTATGATTCATGAATTTCACAGTTATGTGCCTGGAGGTTTTTTTTTAAGATTTTATTTATTTGACAGAGAGAAACACAGCCAGGGAGGGAACACAAGCAGGGGGAGTGAGAGAGGGAGAAGCAGGCTTCCCGCTGAGCAGGGAGCCTGATGTGGGACTTGATCCCGGCTCTGTGGGATCATGACCTGAGCTGAAGGTAGTCGCTTAACCAACTGAGCCACCCAGGCACCCGCCTGGAGGTTTTTCTAGCCTCATTGATCTTGGGGCTTGTCTCTCTTGTCCTCTAGGACATGAACACTTGTTTCATTCTCCAGATTAGGGAAATTTCATTCAACTATATCTTCTAGGCTTCTCTGTCTCTCAACTCCCTCAGGGATTCCAATAAATCTGATATTGGAGCATTTCATGGCATCATTTATTTCCCTAATTCTATTTTCATGGGATGTTAGCTGTTTGTTCTAAGACTTCTCTTGTTCTTCCTTCTCAATCCATCTGTCTTCTAAATCAGTAATACAATATTCAGCTTCTCCTACCCTAGCTGATAGCCTATTTAAATTAGATTGCATCTTTTTAGTAGTCTTTTTACCCTCTTCCAGTTCAGCTTTACTTCTGTCCTTAGAGCTTCTATCTTGCCACTAATGTTCTTTTCCAATTTAGCCATTGTTTGGGTGATTGCTACCATGAATTCCATTTCTGTCATATTGTTTGTGTTCATTTCCAGTAGTTCTGTGACAGAGGTTGCAGTCTCTGGGTATTTCTTCTTTTGGTTGTTCCTCCTCCAAGTCATTTTGGTGAAGAGTGGTTTCCCAGATGTATAGCTGAATATATCAACTGCTATCCAAGTGAGTTGCTCTTTGGAAACTTTTGGAGAAATTAGAAGTCACAACTGAAAAAGAAGAAGAAAGAAAAAAAAAAAGAGAGAGAGTAATAGAAAAGAAACAAGAAAAAAACAGCCAAAATGGCTCCAAGGTAGGATTCATATGGTATGAAACCACAAAAGAGTAAAGAAAAAGACTGTCAAAAGTAAAAGAATATTGAAGAAATTAAAGAGCTAAACCCAGCCCAAATGATCCCAAGACCAGTATTTATATATTACACAGGCAAAAACAATTACACAGAAACATTGACAGAATAGGAATGAAGGATTAGCTTGAAGCTTATATCTAAGTGTATTTTTTTTGAAAAAAGAATAAAAGAAAGAAGAGAGAAAAAAGGGGAAAAACAGAAAAAAGAAACAAACAAAAGAAGTAGCAACATCAAAAACATAGATATGTGTTTGAAAAAAGTTCAAGGTAAAAAGTTATTATTGAGTGTTGTATTAAGTTTCACCTTGTGATAATAAGTGGATTAAAAAAAAGAACAAAATCCATGAGAATGAATTTAAAATTTAAAGTGAGAACTTAAACAATAAAAACAGAAAAAGTTAAAAAGAAAATAAAATGAAAATCTATATCTATAAAATGTCCAGCTTTTGGTGTAGTACCAGGAGCTTAATATATTGCTTTTTCCCCAATGTTGGAGTTTTTAAGTTTTGTGGCGACTCTTTGGTGTTGTCCTCTTGTTCTTCTGGCTTGTCTTCTTGGGGAGGGGCCTGCCGTGCTGTTTTTCAGTCAGTGTTACCTGGGCTGAGTCTCTACGCCCCTTTCTAGGGGCTGAGCTCCATGACAACCAGGTTTGCAGACTTTTTTTCTCTGGAAGGTTTGTTCTTTTGCTGCTTTTTGCAGCTTTTCAGAAAGTCAGGGCAGAGTAAGATGTCCACGTCCAGACCTCCGTCTCAGTTAGCTCCCCTCTGGATGGTGCAGGGCACACAGACTCTCTCTGTATTTCCCCCTGTATCCCACCACTTCTCACAGGTAGCACGCACCCGCAGCCACTAGTCAGAATGGTGCGTGAAGCCCCCGCTTGTCACTTTGCTCTCATGCCACGGAAACTGCAACTGATTTTGGATTGTGAGACCTTGCTTCTGCCTAGACAGTCTCTGTAGTGCACACCCATGCAGGAAGCACTAAGATCCTGCAGTCCCGCAGCTCACGTGGAAGTTTGCAGAATAACCTCCCTTGCAGGTTGTGTGCACCTAGCCCAGGTGGTGGCTTTAAAGACACTCTGTGCCACTGGTTCCCTCACATAGCACTGGAGAGCACTTTCTATATCTGGTCTGGAGCCGCAGCTTTATATCCCTGCCAATGGCAATCAGCTTTTCCCTGTTGCCTCTTAAGACCCTCTGTTCCTGACTGCTTTTAATCAGACTGCAATTTGGTGCTGCTCCCCAAGAATAGAGCATTTTCATATTGGGGTATCGCTTTTCAATGGGTCACTTTTGTGGGTTCCATCCCCTGACCTTTTTTCTTTAGATATCACTCTGAACGTTCCCACTCCACTTTACCTCTTCGCTGATGGTCTTCTTCTCCCCTAGATATCCAAAAGTGTGTAATATTACATTTCAGGCTGATTTCATGGGTGCTCACAGTGTTTTTTCAGGTATTCAGCTCACTTCAGGGAACCCTTTGAAACAGGGACACCTACTTTTCCATCATCTTGCCCCTCCCTAAAAATTTCTATTTCTTAATAAGGTTATTCTCCTGCATAAAAGTTAACTCTACCTGAATGTATCATTTCAACAACTGTCAATCCATTACCTTATCCATTATTCTTTAGAATCCTTGCTTTCAAATCTTTGCTCAGAAATCCCATGTCTCTATGCTGGCACATATGTACCTCTTACAACCTAGATCAGTGAGCTACCATTAGTTATCATCGAAGAGTCTTAAATTTATTTTAGCTCAATTTTTTTACTTCTTTAATGCTAAAAAATTAGAATGCTGGAAAGAAAATATTACCCGTTGTGATAATAGCCTAATTTCTAAACTTCCATGTAATGTAAGTAAAGAATATCTTGATATTTAAGAGATAAATGCACCCAAAAGTGTACAAACTTCCAAATTATAAATACTATTAGAAAATATAATCTAAGGTAAAAAATAATAAACATTCATTGATTACTTGGTATGTGTTTTGTGTGGTGTTAAACTATTTCACATGCATTACCTTCTTTAATCTTCACAAGAACCCTATGAAGTAATTTTCTAGTGAAAAACTGAGGCTAAAGAGGTAAGTAAATTGCCCAAAGTCATATAGGTAAAGAGTGGTGATACCAGTATTCAAACTCAGGCAGTCTTGGAGGAGACAATGATTTTTTTAAAAGATTTTATTTATTTGACAGAAAAAAACACAGCCAGAGAGGGAACACAAACAGCGGGAGTGAGAGAGGGAGAAGCAGGCTTCCTGCCAAGCAGGCAGCCCAATGTGGGGCTCAATCCTGGGGCTCAATCCTGGGGCTCTGGGATCATGACCTGAGCCGAAGGCAGAAGCTTAACCACTCAGCCACCCAGGTGCCCTGAGACAATGATTTTTTAAACAGTATGTGGAAAGTGTTAATCAGCTTAAAATAGAGTATGTTAAGATTAAGAACTTCTGTTCATCAAAAGACATCAAAAAGAAACTAGAAAACTACTCCAGCCACAGATTAGAAGAAGATGTTTCAATGCTTGTATTTGGCAATAGATGCATATCCACATATAGATAGATAAGTTTAAATTTCCCTGTATCTCTAGAAAGTTGGGTCCTCTAACAAAAAGAAGAAGATACACCCAAGAGAAACTGAAATACTTCCCTCACCCACATCAAGAGTTTGTAACCACCTTCCCACCTTCTTCTGTCATTGTTTCTGTGTACTTGCTTTTGCCTTTGTACTATGTAAATCTTATTCTTAAGGGTCGTTTGGGCTAAGTTTTGATTTTTTCTCCTTTATTTTACTTTTGACAGTCTTTTTGTTTATTCTTTTTTGTTTTGTGCCATATAAATCCTACCTCTGGGGTCCATTTTGGCTGGGTTGTTTCTTTTCTTCTTTATATCTCTCTTTTTTTCTCTCTTCTTTCTTTTTGATGGTGACTTCTGATTGCTCCAAAACCTTCCAATGGGCAACTTTCCTGGATTGTGGTTGATATATTCTGCTATACATCCCCTCAACCACCCCTTACCAAAATGACTCGGAGGAGGAACTCCCAACAGAAGAAAAATTCAGAGACTGCAACCCCTGCCACAGAACTACTGGATATGGATATAAACAATATGAAAGAAATGGAATTCAGGGTAGCAATTATCCAAGCAATGGCTAAGTTGGAAAAGACCATTAGTGACAACCTAGACTCTCTAAGGGTGGAAGTGAGAGCTGACCTGGGAGAGGTTAAACATGCTCTCAAAAAGATCCAATCTAAATACTGTAACAGCTAGAGTAAGTGAAACAGAAGATCGAATTAGTGATCTAGAAGACAGATTGACTGAGAAGGAGGAGCAGGAGAAGTCTTGGAATAAATAGCAATTTCTCCCTTAATTTCCTGGTTAACCCCTTCATTCCTTAGTAGGATATTATTTAACCTTCATGTATTTGTGGTATGTCTAATATTTTTTGTGTGGTTGACTTTAAATCTATAGGATTGTGGCCTGAAAATACACATGGTATCTCAATCTTTTCATCCTTATTGAAGGCTAACTTGTGACCCAGTACATGACCTCTTCTGGAGAGTGTCCCATGTGCACTTGAAAAGAGTATGTGTTCTGCTGCTTTAGGATGAAATGTTCTGAATATATCTGTTAAGTCCATCTGGTCATTTAAAGTCCAGTGTGTCATTTAAAGCCATTGTTTCCTTGTTGATTTTCTGCTTAGATGATCTATCCATTGATGTAAGTGGGGTGTTCAAGTCCCCTAGTATTATTGCATTATGATCAGTGAGTTCCTTTATGTTCCTTATTGCTTGCTTTATATATATGGGTGCTCCCAATTTGGGGGTATCAATATTTATAATTGTAAGATCTTTTTGTTGGGTAGACAGTTTTGTTATGATATAGTGCCCTTCGTCATCTCTTATTACAGTCGTCGGTTTAAAATTCAGTTTGTAAAAAATAAATAAAATCTAATTTGTTTAATATAAGTATGACTACTCTGGCTTTCTTTTGATGTCCATTCGCATGATAAATATTTCTCCATCCCCTTACTTTCAATCTACAGGTGTGTCTAGGTTTAAAATGAGTCTCTTGTAGTCAGCATATAGATGGGTCCTGTTTTTAAATCCTTTCTGATACTTTATGTCTTTTGATTGGAGCACTTAGCCCCTTTACATTCAGGGTAATTATTGATACATATGAATTTAGTGCCATTTTATTATTTGTTTTGTCAATATTTCTGAAGATTTTCTTTCTTCCTTTCTAGTCTTTTTCACTTTTGGTCTTTCCCACTCAAGGGATCCCTTTAATATTTCATACAGGGTTGTTTTAATGGTTACAAACTCCTTTAGTTTTTGTTTGTCTGGGAAAGTGTTTACCTCTCCTATTCTGAATGATAGCTTTGCTGGACAGAGTATTCTTGGCTGCAGATTGTTCTCAATCCATGCTTAAATATAATATACTACTCCCTTCTGGCCTGTCAAGTTTCTGTGGAGAGTTTTGCTGCTAATCTTATCGGTCTTCCCTTGTTTTGCTGGTTTTAGGACTTTGTATTTTGCAAATTTAGTTACAATATGCCTTACCGTTGGCCTACTTTTGTTGACTCTAATAATAGTTCTCTGTGGCTCTTGAATCTGGATGTCATTTCCTTCCCCAGATTAGGGAAGTTTTCAGGTATAATTTCTCCAAATAGACCTTCTGCTCCCTTTTCTCTCTATCCTCCTTCTTCTGCAACTCATATGATATAGATGTTACTATGTTTGATGGAATTACTGAGTTCCTTAAGTCTACTTTTGTGATCCAAGATGTTTCTTTCTCTCTTCTGTTCACCTTCATTATTTTCCATAATTTTATCTTTTGTATCACTTTTCTTCCTCTATGTCTTTCATCCTTTAGGTCATTACATTCAGTTGATTTTGAACCTAAGTTATTATATTGTTCAGTTTGGCCTGATCTATTTTTAGCTCTTTTATCTCTGTGGTAAGTGTCTCCCTAATGTCTTCTATGTTTTCTCAAGCCCCCTAGTATCCTTTTTGTTGTTGCTTTAAATTTTGGATCATTTTGGACCATGTATATTCCCTATATTTGTTTCAATTAGATTCCCGGCTGTGACCTTTTCTTGTTCTCTCTTTTGGGATGAATTTCTCTGTGTTGCCATTTTATCTAGGACTCTGACTTCTCTGTGTTAGGAAAGCCTGTTTCCTGTTCCTGAGAATAATGGCTTTATGAAGAAGAGGTCATAGAGGGTCCAGGGCCTGGATATTCAGGAATTTTCTCATGTGTGTGCTATGTGCACTCTGCTGCTGTTTTTCTGCTGCTCTATCCCTCAAGACAGTTGTCTGCATATTTTCTTCTTGCATATAGTGGGTAGTGTTTGGACCTTGGCCAGAGCATGGCATGTTTTAACTAGGTGTGCTATGGCATATTTGTTAAAAGTGATCTGATATTTCCACTAGTCCTGAAGTTTGCAAAGCAATATTAATCAAAGCAATCTATAGATTTAATGCAATCCCTATTGAAATATCAACTGCATTTCTTACACTTGGAACAAACAATTCTAAAATTTGTATAGAACCACAAAAAACCCCAGTCGAAGAAGTCTTGAAAAAGAAGAACAAAGATGGACATATCACAATATCAGATTTTAAGATAACTGCAAAGTTAGCATAATGAAAACAGAATAATACTTACAAAAATAGACACATAGATCAATGAAACAGAATAGGGAATCCAGAAATAATCCCATTTATTTATGGTCAATTAATCTATGAAAAAGGAAGCAAAATATTTAATAGGGAAAAGACAGTCTTTTCAACAAATGATGTTGAGAAAACTGGACAGTGACATGGAAAAGAATAAAACTGGATAAGATCCTTTCCAAATAAATAAATAAATAAAAGAATAAATAACTCAAACTAATTTAGAGACCTAAATGTGGGACCTAAAACCATAAAATTACCAGAAGAAAACATAGGCTGTAAAACATTTTTTCTAGGGGGTGCCTGTGTAGCTCAGTCCTTAAGCATCTGCCTTCAGCTAAGGTCATGATCACGGAGACTGGATCGAGACGGGCATTGGGCTCCCTGCTGAGCAGGAAGCATGCATCCTCCTGTCTCACTCCTGCTTCTGTTTCCTCTCTAGCTGTGTTTCTCTTTGTCAAATAAATAAATAAATAAAATATTTAAAAAACCAGTTTTCTAGATATGTCTTCTCTGGTAACAGAAAGAAAAGCAAAATTAAATTATTGAGACTACACTAAAAGGATAAGCTTTGCACAGCTAAGGAAATCATCAACAAAACAAAAAATGCAGCCTACTGAATGGAAAAGACATTTGCAAATGATACATCCAATAAGAAGTTAATATCCAAATTATATAAAGAACTTAATCAGCTCAACACCAAACAATAATATGATTAAAAATGAGCAGAGGACCTAAATATACTTTTTTTAAAGAAAGGTATACAGGAGAACCAAGAAGGTGGAGGTGTAGGAGACCTAGTTATCATCAGGTCTCAGGAGTTCAGCTAGATAGTTATCAAACCAGTCTGAACACCTACAGTCAACAGGAGACGGAAGAGAAGAGCAGCAATTCTAGGAACAGAAAAGTGACCACTTTTTGGAAGGTAGAATGTGTGGAGAAGTGAATTCTAGGTGACACTTGGGAAGACAGAAGACTGCGAGGGGAGTGGCCAGTTCCTGGCCAGTAGTAGAGCAGCAGAGCACAAAATTGGGACTTTCAGAAGTCTGCTCTACTGAGGGACATCACCCCAGGGGCTAAGCCAGGGGTCTAACCCTCACTGGGACAGTGTGGTCTCAGGACCTGCGGGGTCACAGAAGGACCCAGAGTGCCTGAACATGGCAGAGCCCCAAGGTATCGGAGAGGGAAGCCAGCTGCAGAGATGGAGCCAGGGAGTGGGCTCTCAGCTTGGAGTTATCTTAAACCATCATCCGAGGTGCAGTTGAGCCACTGCTCTTTGAGTAGGTACCCCAAAAGTGGCAGGTCTGGGAGACCCCCACCTTCCTCCACCAGGAAGAACAGCACGGGAGTGTGCTGCAGGAATCTGCTGGGATTGGAGACTCCAAATGGGGCAGAGCATCAGAGATAGAAATGCTCAGTTACAGGCCGGTTGAGCACAGAGTGTGGCTGGAGACCAGAGAGACAGATATGATTGACTGCTTTCCTCTGAGGGCTCACTGAGGAGTGGGGCCCAGAGTTCTTGTCTTCTCTGGGGCAGGAGATTGGGAATCCACCATTTTCATTCTCATCCTCCAAAGCTGTACAGAAAGCGTTCAGGGGAAAAAAGCTACAGAGTGTGAACCTGAGCAGATTATTTAGCCTGGCCCATGGCAAGGGCAGTGCAACTCCGCCTTGGGTAAATACATTTGAGAATCAATACAGCAGAAGAGCAGTGAGAACATCCAGCCAAGACCAAGTTCCAGTTCAAGGAACTGAGGAAATCCAGAGTTAGGGGAATACACTACACAGAATTCATGACTTTTTCCTAATGATTCCTTAGTCTTTCAAAGTTAAAATATTTTTAATTTTATTTTTTCTTATTCTATTTTTTAAGTTTTTTCTTTCCTATTTTAATGGTTTTTAAACTATTTTATCAATATCTTTTTTCAAAAATCTTTTTAAATTTTCATTGTTATAGTCATATTCTATCCCTTCATTGTATTTAAGCTTGTTTTTGTATATGCATAGGTTTTTCTTTGTTTAAAATTTTGGATTACAGTTTATTCTAAAATATCAAAATATACCCTAAATTTAGCACATGCCTTTGTTCTAGTCTCCAGCCTCCTCACATTCTTTCCTCTTTTTTAATATTTTTTTCTTTTTTCAACCTAACTTCTAATCTTATCAATTCCTTTTTGGAATTTTTTAAAAATTTTCATCTTTACAGTCATAGTCCAGCCTTTCATCATGTATACCTTTGTTTTTGTACATATATAAGTTTTTCTTTCTTTAAAATTTTGGGAGGTAGTTTCTTCTAACAGACCAAAATACATGCAATATCAAGTGTGTAGCTCTGTTCTCTCTCTATATATATAGAGAGAGATAGATATAGATATAGATATAGATATAGATATAGATATAGAGAGATATATATAGAGAGAGGATATAGAGATATAGCTATAGATGTAGATATAGATATAGATTATTTTTTCCTTTTTTCTCCCCCTGGTTTTTGGGTTTCTTCTGATTTGGTTAGTGTATATTTTTCTGGCGTCATCACTACCCTTTTAGAATTTTGTTCTCTTATTCATCTATTCTTATCTGGATGAAATGACAAGGAGGAAAAACTCACTTCAAAAAAAAAGAACAAGAGGAAGTACTGATGGCTAAAATCTTATCAACAGGGACATTAGTAATATGTCAGAACTGGAGTTCAGAATGACAATTATCTAGGTGTGAGCTGGGCTCAAAAAAAGCATGGAAGATACAAGAGAATTCCTTTCTGGAGAAATAAAAGAACTAAAATCTAACAAACTCATTTTAGACCCAAAGCCATCTCCAGATTTAAAGTGAGGGGGTGAAAAATAATTTCACATGCTAATGGACATCAAAAGAAAGGTGGGATGGAAATCCTTATATCAGATAAATTAGATATTTTAAAAGATTTTATTTATTTGATAAAGAGAAACACAGCCAGAGAGGGAACACAAGCAGGGGGAGTGAGAGAGGGAGAAGCAGGCTTCCCACCGAGTAGGGAACCTGATGTGGGGCTTGATCCCGGGTCTCTGGGATCATGACCTGAGCCAAAGGCAGTCACCCAACCAACTGAGCCACCCAGGCGCCCCTAGACAAATTAGATTTTAAGCCAAACACTATAATAAGAGATGAGGAAGGACACTATATCCTACTTAAAGGGTATGTCCAACAAGAAGATCTAATGATTTTAAATCTCTATACCCCTAACATGGGAGCAACCAGTAATATAAACCAATTAATAACTAAATCAAAGAAACACATCAACAAAAATACAATAATAGTAGGGAACTTTAACACCCACCTCACTGAAACAGATTATCTAAGCAAAAGATCTAGAAGGAAATAACACTAGAAGGAAATGACACACTGGACCATCTCAGATATATTCAGAACATTCCATCCCAAAGCAACAGAATACACATTCCTCTCTAGTGCACATGGTACAGTCTCCAGAATTGATCACATCCTGGGTCACAAATCAGGTCTCAAGAGATACCAAAACGTTGGGATCATGCTTTGCATATTTTTTAGACCACAATGCTTTCAAATGAGAACTGAACCACAGGAGGAAAGTTGGAAAGAACTCAACCACATGGAGGACAAGGTGTATTCTACTAAAGAATGAATGGGTCAACCAGAAAATTAAAGAAGAATGTAAAAAAATCATGGAAACAAATGTAAAATAAAATACAGTTGTTCAAAATCTTTGGGACAAGCAAAGTCGATCTCGAAAGTATATTGCAATACAGGTCTTCCCCAAGAAGCAAGAAAGTTCACAAATTCACAACCTAACCCTACACCTAAAGAAGCTGGAGAAAGAACAGCAAGGAAATCCTAAACACAGCAGGAGAAGAGAAATAGTAAAGATCAGAAAAGAAACCAATGAAATATAAACCAAAAGAACAGTAGAATAAATCAATGAAACTAGAAGCTGGTTCTTTGAAAGAATTAAGAAGATTGATAAATCCCTGGCAGACTTAAATCAAAAAGAAAAGAGAAGGGACCCAAATGAATAAAATCATGAATGAAAGAGGAGAGATCACAACCAACACCAAGGAAATACAAACAATTATAAGAACACATTATGAGCACCCATATGCCAGCAAATTTGACAACCTGGAAGAAATGGATGCATTCTTAGAAACATATACACTACTAAAACTGAACCAGGGAGAAATAGAAAACCAAACAGACCCATAACCAGTAAGGAGATTGAAGCAGTCATCAAAAATATCCCAATTAACAAGAGCCCAGGGCCAGACGGCTTCCCACTGGAACTCTACCAAACATTTAAAGAAAAATGAATATCTATTTTCCTGAAACTGTTCCAAAAAATAGAAATGGAAGGAAAAGTTCCAAAGTCATTCATTCTATAAGACCATCATTACCTAGATCCCAAAACCAGACAAAAACCCCAACAAAAAGATTTACAGACCAATATCCTTGGTGAACACAGATGCAAAAATTCCCACCAAAATACTAGCCAATAGGATCCAACAGTACATTAAAAGTATTATTCACCATGACCAAGGGGGATTTATTCCTGGGTTGTGAAGTTGGTTGAGCATCAGAAAATCAATCAATGTGATACAGTACATTAATAATAATAAAAAAGAACAAGAACCATACGATAGTCTCAATAGATGCAGAAAAAGCATTTGCCAAAGTACAGCATCCTTTCTTGATCAAAACTCTTCACAGTGTACAGATAGAGGGTCATACCTCAATATCATAAAATCCATCTATGAAAAATCGACAGTTAATATCATTCTCAATGGGGAAAACTGAGAGATTTTCCCTTAAGGTCAGGAACGCATCAGAGCTGTCCACTATCATCACTGCTATTCAACATACTACTAGAAGTCCTAGCCTCAGTCATCAGACAACAAGAAGAAATAAAAGGAATCTGAATCAGGAAATAAGAAGTCAAACTCTGACTCTTTGCAGATGATATGATATTTTATGTGGAAAACCCAAAAGATTCCACTCCAAAAGTGTTAGAACTCATACAGGAATTCAGTAAAATGTTAGGATATAAAAGAAATGCACAGAAATCAGTTGCATTTCTATACACCAACAGCAAGACAGAAGAGAAATTAAGGAGTTAATCCCATTTACAATTGCACCCAAAACCATGAGGTACTTAGGAATAAATCTAACCAAAGAGGCAAAGGATCTGTACTCAGAAAACTATAATGTACTCAAAGAAGAAATTGAGGAAGACACAAATAAATGGAAAAATGTTCCATGCTCATGGATTGGAAGAACAAATATTGTGAAAATGTCTAAGTTACCTAAAGAAATCTACATATTTAATGCAATCCCTATCAAAATACCATCAATTTTTTCCCAAAGAAATGGAACAAATAATCCTAAAATTTATATGGAACCACAAAAGACCATGAATAGCCAGAGGAATGTTGGAAAAGAAAATCAAAGTTGGCGGCATCACAATTTCAGATTTCAAGCTCTGTTACAAAGCTTTAATCATCAAGACAGTATGGTACTGGCACAAAAATAGACACATAGATCAATGGAACAGAATAGAGAGGCAGATATTGACCCTCAGCTCTATGGTCAACTGATCTTCTACAAAGCAGTGAAGAATGTCCAATGGAAAAAAACAGTCGTTTTTTTTGTTTGTTTGTTTGTTTGTTTGTTTTTAAAGATTTTATTTATTTGACAGAGAGAAACACAGCTAGAGAGGGAACACAAGCAGGGGGAGTGAGAGAGGGAGAAGCAGGCTTCCTGCCGAGCAGGGAGCCCGATGTGGGACTCGATCCCGGGTCTCCAGGATCATGACCTGAGCCGAAGGCAGTCGCTTAACCAACTGAGCCACCCAGGCGTCCCAAAACAGTCGTTTTAACAAATGGTGTTGGGAAAATTGGACAGCCACATGTAGAATAATGAAACTGAACTAGTTCTTTACACCACACACAAAAATAGACTCAAAATGGATGAAAGACCTCAATGTGAAACTGGAATCCATCAAAGTCCTTGAGGAGAACACAGGCAGCAATCTCCTCGACCTCAGCCACAGTAACTTCTTCCTAGAAACATCACCAAAATCAATGGAAGCAAGGGCAAAAACGAATTATTGGGACTTCATCAGGATAAAGTTTTTGCACAGCAGAGGAAACAGTCAACAAAACCAAAAGACAACTGACAGAATGGGAGAAGGTATTTGCAAATGACATATCAGATGAAGGGCTAGTATTCAAAATCTATCGAGAAATCAAGAAATGGGCAGAAGACATGAACAGACATTTCTGCAAAGAAGACATTCAAATGGCCAACAGGAACTTGAAAAAGTGCTCAACATCACTTGGAATCAGGGAAATACAAATCAAAACCATAGTGAGCTACCCCCTCACACCAGTCAGAATGACTAAAATTAACAAGTCAGGAAATGGTGGTTGTCGGTGAGGATGTGGGGAAAGGAGAACCCTCCTACATTGTTGGTGGGAACGCAAGCTGGTGGAGCTATTCTGTAAAAGAGTCTGAAGATTCCTCAAAATGTTGAAAATAGACTTACCCTACAACCCAGCAATCTCACTACTGGGTATTTACCCTAAAGATACAAATGTAGTGATCTGAAGGGTTGCATGCACTCAAATGTTTGTAGCAGCAATGTCCACAATAGCCAAACTATGGACAGAACCTGGATGTTCATCAACAGATGAATGGATAAAGAATATTTGGTGTATATGGAATACCATACAGCCATCAAAAAGAATGAAATACTGTCATTTGCAATGATGTGGATGGACCTGGAGGGTATTACACTGAGTGAAATAAGTCAGTCAGAGAAAGACAACTATATTATGTCTCTGATATGAGGAATTTGAGAGGCAGGTTGGGGGGTTGTGGGAGGTAGGGAGGGAAAAAATAAAACAAGCTGGGACCAGAGAGGGAGACAAACTATAAAAGACTCTTAATCTCAGGAAACAAACTGAGGGTTGCTGGGGGCTGGGAGGGGAGAGATAGGGTGGCTTGGGTTATGGACACTGGGGAGAGTATGTGCTATCATGAGTGCTGTAAATTGTAAGACTGATGAGTCACAGACCTGTACCCCCAAAGCAAATAATACATTATATGGTTAAAAAAAAAGCTCAGAGAGAAGGGAACCTTATTGAAAGTGAGTCAGTATATGTGCCCCACTTTTGCCCTTGGGTTATTTTAAAGCACCAAAAGCTTAAGCTACACCCCACAAATTTTATATTGTATTTTCATTTACATTTAGTTCAAACTATTTTCTATTGTTTGAGATTGTTCTTTGATTTATGGTTTATTTATAAGTGTATTGTTATTTCTAGATAGTTGAGAGTTTTCCTGATTAAAAAAAGTATTATTATTGGTGTAAAAAAAGAAGGTATAAAAAGCAAGTGTAGGCAATCATGTGGAGAGAAAGGAACACTTGTCCACTATTGGTGGGAATGCAAACTGTTGTATCCTCTATGGAAGGAGGTGTGAAGTTCCTGAAAATGTTAAAAATATAACTATCCTACACTCCAGTAATTGATCTACTGGGCATTTGCCCCCAAAATACAAAAACACTAATTGAAGGGTGTCTGGGTTGCTCAGATGGTTTAGTGTCTGCCTTCAGCTTGGGTCATGATCCTAGGATCCTGGGACCAAATACAACACCAGGCTCCCTGAAATAAACAAATAAAATCTTTTTTTGTTTTAAACCCATGTGTGTAGAAATGTACACATACATATTTCTCTTTTAGTTCTATTTTTTTATTTTTTCAGTGTTCCAAGATTCATTGTTTATGCCCCACACCCAGAGCTCCATGCAATTCGTTCCCTCAATACCCATCACCAGGCTCATCCATCCTCCCACCCCCTTCCTTCAAAAACCCTCAGTCAATTAGATACATGCGCCCCCAAATTTATAGCAGCATTATTTACAATAGTCAGATTATGGAAGCAGCCAAAGTGTCTATAGACAGACGAATGGATAAAGAAAATATGGTATATATGCTGAGGAGTTAAGATGACAGAGGAGTAGAGAACCCTAATTTCATCCTGGAATTCAGCTAGATAGATATCAGATCATTCTGAACACCTGAGAAATGAATTGGAGTTTGGAAAAAAAGAATTGCTAGAATTTTACAAATAGAAGAGTCCACTTTTTGCATTGTAGGAGGTGCAGAGAAATGAATCTGGGGTGAAATATCAGAGGATACCCTGTGGGGAGGAATCTGCTCAAGGAGGCTACTGCAAAATACTGTAAGTAGCTGAGCACAAAATAAGAATATTTAGAAGTCTGTTGCAGTGACTGGAAACTCACTGGCTTAAAGATGCTTAGGTGATGAAATGGAATAGAATACCAAGTAGGACAACATGGTCTCATGATCCCCAGGGTCACAAGAAGAATAGTGGTGCCTGAATGCAGGAGAGTGCCCAGGCATCAGAGCAGGGAAGCCAGCTGAAAACCCTGAGTCTAGGTGCTGGCTTTCTGCTCAGTATTGCCATAAACAGCAAACTGATGCACAGTTGCACCACCACACTCCAGGAGCTCAACAAAAAGCAGAAGCATGGTAAATATCTTTCGCACCCACCCCAGGAAGAATGGCACAGGTCTGTGCCACAGGAGTCCATAATGTTTGGAGACTTGAAACTGGGTCCCCCCATTTGACATAAAAACACTGGATCACAGGCTGGGTGACCAGAGTTTAGAAGAAAACCGAGACAAAAGTGATTGACCGCTTGTCTTTCAGGGATCACTGAAGAGTAGACTGCAAAAATTTGAGCTCTGGGGATAGAGGCCAGGTTTCCCCATTTTTATGCCCCCTCATCAATGCTGAAAACCTCCAGGGAGCAAAATAGCACCACATAGTGCAACCCAGAGCCCCTAACATGGAGCCCCCCCCCGGCAAAAGAGGGGCAATTCCAACAGGGCAAAGACACCAGAAAATCAGCACAATAGGCCCCTCATCCAAAAGACCAGCAGGAACAACTCCTTAGCAATAAATTTATAGATCATAAAGAACTGCAAAATTTCAGCTCTTTGGGAAAATGTCATAGAGCATCCATGTTTTAATCATTCTCTAGTCTGTCTGTTGTATTTTATTCCAGCTATTTTCTTATTTTATCAATTCATTTTTACATATAATCAAATATATATTATATAAAGTCATTCGATTCATTTTTATAATTCCTTTTATCATTTTTATCTTTATATGTTATATAACCACATATATATATTATTTATGTATATTATATATATATTTGGTTTCCTTTCATTATATTTTATTTTACTTTCATACACACACACACACACACACACACACACACACACATAGCTTTTCTTTCTTTTCCATTTTGGGTCTAGTTTCTTTTAAGAAACAGACCAAAATGCACCAAAGATATAGTTTATTGTTTTATTTTGTTTTATTTGTTGTATGATTTTTTTCTAATTTTGTTTTCTTTCTGTTGTCCTCTGCTTTGTTTGTATTTTTCTCTTGTTGTTGTTGCTATTTTTTGTATTTTCTCTCTCTTTCATCTATTCTTTTCTGGACATAATGATGAGATGAAGTAATTCACTCCCAAAGAATCAGGAGGCAGTACTCACTGCCAGGGATTTAATCAATATGATTATCAGTAAGATGTGAAACTAGAATTTGAAAGAACAATTATAAAGATACTATCTGGGCTTGAAAAAAGCATAGAAGACAGTGGAGAATCCCTTATGGGTGAAATATAAGAACTAAAATGTAATTTAGCCAAATTAAAAAAAAAAGATATTGCTAAGATGAAGTAAAAAATGGAAGCTCTAACTGCTGGGATAAGTGAGGCAGAAGAGTGATATAGAAGTCAAAATGATGGAGAATAAGGAAGTTGAGAAAAATAGGATATCCTTAATCTACAGGCTGGCAGCATACCTGCCCACAGAGACATGGAAGGCCAGAAAGGACCAGCATGATATATTCAATGTGATAAATGGGAAACATATACAGCAAAGAACTTTATCCAGCAAGGCTGCCCTTCAGTATAGAAACAGAGATAAAAAGAGTTTTCAGGAGAAACAAAAAGTAAGAAATTTGTGAACGCTAAACCAGCCCTGTGAGAAATAGTAAATGGAATCTTTGAGCAAAGAGAGAGCCCAAAAGTAACAAAGACCAGAAAGGAACAGAAACAATCTACAGAAACAGAGACTATACAGGCAATACATTGGCACTAAATTCATATCTATCAATAATTACTCTAAATGTAAATAGATTAGATGCTCTAATCAGACACGGGGTATCAGATTGGATTAAAAATAGACCCACTGATATGCTGTCTACAAGAGATTCATTTTAGACCAAAGTCACCCCCAGATTGAAAATGGGGTGATGGGGAACCATTTATCATGATAATGGATATTAGAAGAAAGCTGGAATAGCTGTCTGTATATAGGACCAACTAGAATTTAAACAAAAATTGTATCAAGAGACAGAGAAGAGGGGGAAGAAGATGGCAGAAGGCCAGGTGACTGCATTTCGGGGAGTTCCCAAAAGTGCACTCAATTCTAGCAAAAAAACACTACAGGACCACTGTGAGCACCCAAGATATCAGCCTGAAATGTGACATTTTGCGTTTCTGGATCACCACAGGAGACAAAGACCATCCGCAAAAAGGTAGAAACAAGTGAGAGGGACCAGAGGCTTGCCCCCAGAGACAGGGGAGTGGGGGAGGAAGCCCGCAGAGCTGAACCATTGAAAGCAAATACCCCAACAAGAAAGAGCTCTGTGAGTGAGGAATAACTGCAGATTACGGTCTGAATTGGGGCGAGACAGAAACGGGAGCACCGCAGAGCCTGCGGCAAGGCAAAGAGACTTTTTTTTCACTGCCACTGCCATCACCGGAGTGGGGAGACGGGGACACGCAGGGACAGAGAGTGCCCTGTGAGGTGCAAAATCAGTTTTTCCTCTGCGGCAGTAGGGAGACGGGAATCTGCAGGGAGAGGCAGTGCCCTGCACCTCCAGGGAACTTAGAGGGGCTGGGGTGCGGAGTCTATCCCCCCACTGCTTAAGCCAGAGAAGCAGGGCTTCATGGCACAGGGGATCTCAGTGAGAGCAGTGGGCGTGGATTCTATTTTTCTGCCGCTGCCTTTCTCTCCCACTTCTCTCCACCCAGTGGGCTGGGCGCGGACCCCCCAGGGAAGGTGATTGTACAGAGGTGCGTGGGACCGGAGAGGCCGCGGGCCCCGGGGCACAGACAAGGTCGCGCAATCCAAAAGGAGTTGTGGTTTTGAGGTGCGGGAGTGAAGGGACAAGCGGGGGGCTTGGGCAGAGATCAATCCAGCCTCTGCGCGTGCCAGGCTGTGACAGATTGCCCACCGGGAGGCGGGAAAGAGCCCCTTTCTGTGTAAAGAGCCCCTCTCTCTGGGAAGGAGGTCTGGGCACAGACATCTTGCTCCGACCTGACTTCCTCAGCAGCTGAAAAAGGACGTAAAAGAACAATGCTCCACCAGCAGAGAATTGTAACCTGATAACCTGGTTACCATGGAGACCAGCCTCTAGCAAGGGGGCGGAGAGACTCAGCCCAGGCTGAAGAGACTGAAAAGAGCTCCGCAGACCCCGCCACCAGAAAGCAAGCCAGAAGCCCAGAAAGAGAACACTCAAACTGCAAAACCCCAAATCGGGGGAAAGGCACTTTATTAAACTCCTGGTATGGACTACAAGTACCAAAAGCCCTATACCTTACTGATACAGATTTCCACCTTATTTACTTTTTAAAACTTTTTTCTATTTTTACTTTTAAACCTTCCATTCTAAGCTTAAAAATACATTCTCACGGTTTTCTTCTTTCAGTTTTTAACCCCCTTTTTATCACAACGTGATACTCAATGCAACACCCCATAACATTTTTTTTACCTTGAAATTTTTTCAAACACACTCCTATATTTTCTGCTCTTGTTGCCTCTTGTTTCCCTGCTTGCTTTCTTGTTTTTCCCTTTCTTCTCTCCTCTTTTCTTTATTCTCTCTTTTACGTATACATGTAGGTATAAGCCTTAAGTCAATCCCACATCCCTATTCAATACTACCCCTATATACAACCAGTTCTAATCTCCCTATAGCTTTTGAAAGTGGGCTCCTCCAACAATAATAACAAGACAAACTCGGGAGCGTCTGAAACGCATTCCTTGCCCACAAGGAGTATCTACCTTCACCTTCCCATTCTAGTATGTCAGTGTGTCTGTGTAATTGTCTTTGCTTTTGTATTGTATAAATACTGGTCTTGGGGCTCATATAGGTTGGGCTTCGCTTTTTGATCTCTTCATTTACCCTTGATAACCCTTTTCTCTACCCTGTAACAGTTCTGTACCATATAAATCCTACCACCGAACCCCACTCTGGCAGGGGTTTCTTTTCTTGCTTCCTCTCTTCCATTTTCTTTTTTCTTTCTCCTCCCTTTTCGGTGGTGAATTCTGGTTGCTCCAAAACCTTCCAACGACCAATCCACCCAGATAGTGGCTGATATAGTTAGCCATACAACCCCTCAACCACTCCTCGCAACAATGACTCGGAGAAGGAACATTCAACAGAAGAAGAACCGGGAGACTGCAACCTCGGTCACAGAATTACTGGAAATGAACATAAACAATATGACAGAAATGGAATTCAGGGCAGCAATAGTCCAAGCAATAGTTAATTTAGAAAAGAACATTAGTCTTAAAGAGGAAGCCATAGTAACAGAAGTGAAAGCTGAGGTTAGAAAGGCTTTAGATGAGATGCAATCTAATTTAAATATGCTAACAGCCAGAGTAAGTGAAGCTGAATATTGTATCAGTGATATAGAAGACAGATGGATTAAGAAGAAGGGGCAAGAGAAGTCTTGGAGCAAACAGCTAAAATCCCAAGAAAACAGAATAAGGGAAATAAATGATGCCATGAAATGCTCCAATATCAGAATTATTGGAATCCCCGAAGGAGTTGAGAGAGAGAGAAGCCTAGAAGATATTGTTGAACAAATCATGGATAAAAATTTCCCAAATCTGGGAAATGAAACAAATGTTCATGCTCGAGAAGCAGAGAGGACGACCCCCAAGATTAATGAGGCCAGAAAAACCTCCAGGCACATAATAGTAAAATTCTCGAATCATAAAACCAAAGAATATGTCTTAAGGACAGCTAGGAGAAAGCGATCACTTACCTATAGAGGGGGGACCATCAGAATAACGTCAGACCTTTCCACAGAAACCTGGCAAGCCAGAAAGGGCTGGCAAGACATATTCAGGAAGTTACATGACAAAACTATGCAACCAAGGATAATGTATACAGCAAGGTTGACTTTCAAAATGGAAGGAGAAATAAGAGCTTCCAAGACCTCCAAGGTCTAAAAGATTATGGAACCACCAAGCCAGCACTACAAAAAAATGCTACGAGGGGTTCTATAGAGGAGAAATGAACCCAAGAGCAGCACAAAACAGAAATTTACAGAGGTAATCTATAGAAACATGAACTCCATAGGCAACATGATGTCAATACAAACGTATCTATCAATAATCACTCTCAATGTGAATGGCCTAAATGCTCCAATAAAAGACAGAGGGTTGCAGACTGCATAAAATGACAGGACCCATCCATATGCTGTTTACAAGAGACTCATCTTGAATCTAAAGACACTTCCAGATTGAAAGTGAGGGGATGGAAGACCATCTTTCATGACAATGGTCCCCAAAAGGAAGCCGGGGTAGCAATTCTCATATCAGAGAAATTGGATTTTAATCTGAAGACTGTAGTCAGAGACACAGAAGGATACTACATCATTCTTAAAGGGTCTAAACATCAAGAATATATAACAATTGTAAATATTTATGCCCCCAACATGGGAGCAGCCAACTACATAACCCAACTGTTAAACAAAATAAAGAATCATATTGATGCAAATACATTAATTGTAAGAGATCTTAACGCACCACTCTTAGCAATGGACAGATTATCTAAACAGAAAATCAACAAAGAATCAAGAGCATTGAATGACACATTGGACCAGCTGGACCTCATAGATATATTCAGAACATTTCACCCTAAAACAGCAGAATACATATTCTTCTCGAGTGAACTTGGAACTTTCTCCAGAATAGACTACATACTAGGTCACAAGTCAGGGCTCAAGCGATACCAGAATATTGAAACTATTCCCTGCATATTCTCTGACCACAATGCTGGGAAACTGGAACTCAAGCACCATAAAAAGTTCAGGAGAAAATCAAACACTTGGAAGCTAACAACGATCCTGCTCAAGAATATGTGGATCAACCAAGAAATCAAAGAAGAACTGAAACACTTCATGGAAACCAATGAGAATGAGGATACATCGATCCAAAACCTATGAGATACAGCAAAGGCAGTCCTAAGGGGGAAATTCATAGCCATCCAAGCCTCACTCAAAAGCATTGAAAAATCCCAAATACACCAGCTCTCATTACACCTTAAAGAACTGGAAAATCAACAAAAAATTAAACCAACCCCCCACACAAGGTGGGAAATAATAAGGATTAGAGCAGAGACGAATGAATCAGAAACTAGAGATACAGTAGAACGCATCAACAAAACTAGAAGCTGGTTCTTTGAAAGAATCAATAAGATCGATAAACCATTGGCCAAACTAATCCAAAAGAAAAGGGAGAAGACCCAAATTAATAAAATCATGAATGAAAGGGGAGAGATCCTGACTAACACCGAGTAAATAGAAACAATCATCAAAAATTACTATCAACAATTATATGCCAATATGTTTAACAACCTAGAAGAGTGGACAAGAAACCTATAAACTATTCCTAGAAAACTATAAACTCCCAAGACTGAAACAGGAAGACATTGACAATCTGAATAGACCTATATCTAGTAATGAGATTGAAGCAGTGATCAAAAACCTCCCCCAAAACAAGAGTCTAGGCCCAGACGGATTCCCTGGGGAATTCTACCAAACATTCAAGGAAGAAATAACACCTATTCTCCTGAAGCTCCTTCAAAAAATAGAAATGGATGGAAAAATTCCAGACTCTTTCTATGAAGCCAGCATCACTCTAATCCCCAAACCAGACAAAGACCCCATCAAAAAGGAGAACTTCAGACCAATGTCGCTGATGAATATGGATGCCAAGATTCTCAATAGTATCCTTGCTAACAGGATCCAACATACATTAAAAATATTATCCACCATTACTAGGTGTGTTTTATCCCAGAGAACCAGGGGTGGTTTAACACTCGCAAAACAATCAACGTGATAGAAAAAATCAATAAGAGAAGAGAGAAAAACCACATGGTACTCTCAATTGATGCAGAAAAGGCATTTGACAAAATACAACACCGTTCCTGATCATAACTCTCCAAAGTATAGGGATAGAGGGAACATTTCTCAACCTCATAAAATCTATCTACGAAAAACCCACAGCGAATATCATCCTCAATGGGGAAAAAACTGACAGCCTTTCCTCTGAGTTCAGGAACAAGGCAGGGATGCCCACTCTCACCACTACTGTTCAACATAGTGTTAGAAGTCCTAGCAACAGCTATCAGGCAACAGAAAGAAATAAAAGGTATCCAGCTTGGCAAAGAGGAAGTCAAACTCTCTCTCTTTGCAGATGAGATGATACTCTATGTGGAAAACCCAAAAGACTCTACCCCCAAACTACTAGAACTCATACAACAATTCGGTAATGTGGCAGGATAGAAAATCAATGCACAATCAGTTGCATTCTTATACACTAATAACAAAAAAATAGAAAGGGAAATCAGAGAATCGATTCCGTTTACTATAGCACCAAAAACTATAAGATAATTAGGAATAAACCTAACCAAAGAATTCAAGGATCTGTACTTGAGGAATTACAGAACACTCATGAAAGAAATTGAAGAGTACACAAAAAGATGGAAGAGCATTCCATGTTCATGGATCGGAAGAATAAACATTGTCAAAATGTCTATACTGCCCAGAGCAATCTATACTTTCAATGCCATTCTGATCAAAATTCCGCCAACATTCTTCAAAACGTTGGAAGAAACAACCCTAAAATTTATATGGAACCAAAAAAAAACCCCGAATCGCTAAGGAATTGCTGATGAAGAAAAGCAAAGCTGGGGGCATCTCATTACCTGACTTCACGCTTTATTACAAAGCTGTGATTACCAAGACAGCATGGTACTGGCACAAAAACAGAGAAATAGACCAATGGAACAGAGTGGAGAGCCCACGTATGGACCCACAAATCTATGGTCAAATCATCTTTGACAAAGCAGGAAAAAATATCCAGTGGAAAAAGGACAGTCTCTTCAATAAATGGTGCTGGGAAAATTGGGCAGGTACATATAGAAGAATGAAACTAGACCATTCTCTTACACCACACACAAAGGCAAACTCGAAATGGATGAAAGACCTCAACGTGAGGCAGGAATCCATCAAAATCCTGGAAGAGAACATAGGCAGTAACCTCTTTGACATCGGCCACAGTAACTTCTTTCAAGACACGTCTCCAAAGGCAAAGGAGACAAAAGCGAAAATGAACTTCTGGGACTTCATCAAAATAAAATCCTTTTGTACAGCAAAGGAAACAGTCAGCAAAACAAAGAGACAACCCACAGAATGGGAGGAGATATTTGCAAATGACACTACAGACAAAGGGCTGTATCCAAGATCTATAAAGAACTACTCAAACTCAACACCCAAAAAGAAGATGAACACATCAAAAAAAGGGCAAGAGACATGAAGAGGCACTTCTCAATAGAAGATATACAAACGGCTAACAGAGACATGAAAAAATGTTCAGCATCACTAGCTATCAGGGAAATTCAAATCAAAACCACACTGAGATACCACCTTACACCAGTCAGAATGGCCAAAATTAAGAAGATAGGAAATAACAAGTGTTGGAGAGGCTGTGGTGAAAGGAGAATCCTCTTAAACTGTTGGTGGGAATGTAAACTGGTGCAGCCGCTTTGGAAAGCAGTGTGGAGATTCCTTAAAATATTGAAAATAGAGCTACCCTATGACCCTGCAATTGCACTACTGGGCATTTACCCCAAAGATACAGATGTAGTGAAAAGAAGGGCCATATGTACACCAATGTTCATCGCAGCAATGGCCCCAATTGCCAAACTGTGGAAAGAGCCATGGTGCCCATCAACAGATGAATGGATAAAGATGTGGTACATATATACAATGGAATACTATGCCTCCATCAGAAAGGATGAATATCCAACTTTTGTAGCAACATGGACTGGACTGGAAGAGATTATGCTGAGTGAAATGCCAAGAAGAGGAAGTCAAGTATCACATGGTTTCAGTTACTTGTGGTGCATGAGGAGTAACCTGGAGGACAGTGGGAGAAGGAAAGTAAATGGGAAGTAGGGTAATCCAGGGAGAGAAATGAAACAACAGAGACTTTGGACACAGAAACAAACTGAGGGACTTGGAGGGAGGGGGATTGAGGGACGGGAGAGCCTGTTGGTGGGTACTGGGGACACCTAAAGTGTGCAGCACTGGGTGTGGGGAGTGGGGAATGAATCTTGGAACACTGGAATAAAAAAGTTTAAGTAACAATAAAAAATAATAATAAAAAGAGACAGAGAAGAACACCATTTCACCATAGAAGGTCTGTCCAGCAAGATCTAACAATTGTAAATATTTATGCCCCTAACTGAGGAAAAGACAATTATATAAGCCAAATAATAACAAAATTAAAGAAACACATTGATAATAATACAGTAATAGTAGAGGACTTTAATACTCCATGCAGAGCAATGGACAGATCATCTAAGCAGGTCAAGAAGGAAACAAGGGCTTTGAATGACACACTGGACCAGATGGACTTCACAGATATATTCAGAGCATTTCATCCTAATGCAAAAGAATACATATTCCTTTCAAGTTCACACGAAACTTTCTCCAGAATATATCACATACTGGGTCACAAATAGGTCTCAACCAGTAATTGAAGATTGAGGTTATACAATATATATTTTCAGACCATAATGCTTTAAAACTTGAACTCAACCACAGGAGAAAATTTGGAAGTAACGCAAACACATGCAAGTTAAAGTGCATCCTACTGAACACTAATGGATCAACCAGGAAATTACAGAAGAATTAAAAAAATACATGGAAACAAATGAAAATTAAAATGTGACAGATCAGAACCTTTGGAAGGCAGGAAAGGCAGTTCTAAGTGGGAAGTATATAGAAATACAGGCCTTCCTCAATAAGCCAGAAAAGTCTGATATATACAATCAAACTTTACACTTAAAAGACCTGAGAAAAGAAGAGAAAATAAAGCCTAAGTCCAGCAGGATAAGGGAAATACTAATATTAGAGCAGAAATAATTGAAATAGAAATCAAAAGAACAGTAGAAAAGATCAATGAAATTAGAAGTTGGTTCTTTGAAAGAATAATAAGATTGATAAACCCCTAGCCAGACTTATCAAAAAAGAAAGGTAAAGGAAACAAATAAATAGGATCATAACTTAAAGAGGAGAGATAACAACCAACATTGAAGAAATACAAACAATTATAAGAACATATTATGAGTAATTATACACCAACTAATTAGGCATCTTGAAGAAATGGGTGCATTCCTAGAAACATATAACCCACAAAATCTGAAACAGGAAGAAATGTAAAACCTGAACATACCCATAACCAGCAAGGAAAGTAAAGCACTGATCAAAAATCTCTGAAAAACAAAAGTCCAGGGCCAGATGGCCTTCCAGCTGAATTCTACCAAATATTTAAAGATCAATACCTATTCTTCTGAAGCTGTTTCAAAAAAATAGAAATGGAAGGAAAACTTCCAATCTCGTTCTATGAAGCCAGCATTATCTTGATCCCAAAGCCAGACAAACAAAGGAGAATTAAGACCAATATCCCTGATGAACATAGATGCAAATATTCTTACCAAGATACCTGCTAATAGTATCCAACAGTACCTTAAAATGATTACTCACCATGATCACGTGGAATTTATTCCTGGGCTTCAAGGGTGGTTCAACATTTGTTAATCAATGTGATATACTACATTAATAAAAGAAAGGACAAGAACCATATGATCCTCTCAGTAAATACAGAAAAAGCATTTGAGAAAATAGAGCACCCTTTCTTTTTTTAAGATTTTATTTATTTATTTGAGAGAGACAGAGAGAGAGAGAGAAAGCATGAATGGGGGGGTGCAGAGAGAAAGGTGGAAACAGACTCCCCACTGAGCAAGGAGCCTGACACAAAACTCCATCCCAGGACCCTTGGTCCATGACCTGAGCTGAAGGCATATGCTTAACCGACTAAGCCCCCAGGAACTCCTGCAGCATCCTTTCTTAATTAAAACTCTCTGCAGTGTAGAGATAGAGGGAACATAGCTTAATATAAAAGCCATATAGGAAAAACCCATAATGAATATCATCTTCAGTGGGGAAAAACTGAGACCTTTTCCCCTAAGATCAGGAATATAGCAGGAATGTCCACTTTCACCACTGTTGTTGAACATAGTACTGGAAGTCCTAGCTTCAGCAGTCAGACAACAAAAATAAAAGGCATCCAACTCAACTAAAAAGAAGTCAAACTTCCACTCTTCGTGGACAGTATCCCTATGTTGAAAATTTGAAAGAGTCTACCCCAAAATTTCTAGAACTCATACAGGAATTCAGCAAAATGGCAGAATATAAAATCAATGCACAGAGGTCAGTTACATTTCTATATACTAGCAATGAGGCAGAAGGAAGAGAAATCAAGGAATTGATCCTATTTACAATTGCACCAAAAACCATAAGATACCTAGGAATAAATGTAACCAGAAGTAAAAGATCTGTACTCTGAAAACTATAGAACACTTATGACAGAAATTCAGGAAGAAAAAAAAAGAAAAATATTCCATGCTCATGGATTGGAAGAACAAATATTGTTAAAATGCTATGGTAGTTTACTTGGGTGGCTTAGTGGGTTAAAGCCTATGCCTTTGGCTCAGGTCATGATCTCAGGGTCCTGGGATGAGGCCCATGTCAGGCTCTCTGCTCAGCAGGGAGCCTATTTCCTCCTCTCTCTCTGCCTGCCTCTCTGCCTACTTGTGATCTCTCTCTTTGTCAAATAAATAAGTAAAATCTTAAAAAAAAGTTTAAATGCTTATGGTATGCAAAGCAATCTACACACTCAATGCAATCCTTATTAAATATGATTGACATTTTCCCAGAGCTGGAACAAATAATCCTAAAATTTGTATGGAATCAGAAAAGACCCCAAATAGCCAAAGGAATGTTGAAAAAGAAAAACAAAGTGGTGAGCATCACAATTCTAAACTTCAAGCCATATAACAAAGCTGTGATCAACAAGACATTATGGTATTGACACAAAAACAGACATATACATCAATGGAGCAGAATAAAGCCCAGAAATGGACCCTCAACTCTATGGTCCATTAATCTTCAACAAAGCAGGAAAGAATATCCAATGGGAAAAAATGTCTAAAAAAGGGTGTTGGGGAAATTGGATAGCCACATGCAGAAGAATAAAACTAGACCACTTTCTTACATCATATATGAAAATAAACCCAAAATAGATGAAAGACCTAAATATGAAACAGAAATCCATCAAAATCATAGAGGAGAACACAAGCAGCAACCTCTTTGACAGCTTCAGCAACTTGTTGTTAGACATGTCTTCAAAGGCAAGGGAAACAAAAGAAAAAATGAATTTTGGCATTTCATCAAGATAAAAAGCTTTTGCACAACAAAGGAAACAGTTGACAAACCTGAAGGACAACCTACAGAATGGCAGAAGATATTTGCAACTGTCTTATGAGAGAAAGGGCTAGTATCCAAATTTATAAATAACTTATCAAACGCAACACCTCTCCAAAAAAATCCAGTCAAGAAATAGGCAAAAGACATGAACAGACATTTCTTTAAAGAAGACATACAAATGGCCAAAAGACACATGAAAAAATGCTCTACATCACTTGGCATTGGGAAATACAAATCAAACCACAATGACACCACCTCACAGCAGTCAGAATGGCTAAAATTAACAACTCAGGAAACAACAGATGTTGGTGAGGATGTGAGAAAGGCAAACCATCTTACACTGTTGGTGGGAATGCAAACTGGTATATCCAGTCTGGAAAATATTATGGAGGTTTCTCAAATAGTTAAAAATAAAAATACCCTATGACCCAGCAAATACTGTGCTAGGTATTTATCCAAAGGATACAAACATAGTGATTTAAAGATGCCTGTGTACCCCTATGTTTATAGCACCAATGTCCGCAATAGCAAAAATATGGAAAGAGCCCAGATGTCCATTGACAGATGAATTGATAAAGAGCCCAGATGTCCATTGACAGATGAATTGATAAAGAAGAGGGGTGTGTGTGTATATATATATATATTTATATGATGGAATATATAGGGTTGGTATATATATATAATGGATATTACTCATATGTAGCATATATATAATGGAATATATAGGGTTGGTATATATATATAATGGATATTACTCATATGTAGCATATATATAATGGAATATATAGGGTTGGTATATATATATATATATATATATATATATATATATATATATATAATGGAATATTACTCAGCCATCAAGAAGAAGGAAATCTTGCCATTTGCAATGACATGGATGGAACCAGAGGGCATTAGGCTAAGCAAAATAAGTCAATCCAAGAAAGACAAGTATCAAATTATTTCATTTAATTGTGGATTTTAAGAAAACAGATGAACATAGGGAAAGGGAAGGAAAAATAAAAGAAGATAAAATCAGAGAGGGCGATACAGCATAAGGGAGTCTTAACTATAGGAAACAAAATAACTCTTGCTGTAGGGGAGGTGGGTGGGGGTGGGGAAACTGGGTTATGGGCATTAAGGAGGACACTTCATGTAATGAGCACTGGGTATTACATGCAGCCGATGAATCACTAAACCCTATGCCTGAAACTAGTAATACACTATATGTTAATTAATTGATTTTAAATAAAAAAGAACACAATGGAATATTAGTTAGCAAAAAAAGAAATGAAATCTTACCATTTGCAATAACATGGATGAGGTAGAGAGTATTGTGAGTATTGTGCTAAGTGAAGTACATCAAAGGAAACAAACACCATGATTTTACTCATATGTGGAATTTACGAAACAAAATAAAAGAGCAAAAGCAAAAAGTAAGGGTGAGACAGACAGAAACCAAGAAGGAACTCTTAACTATAGAGAGCAAAATGATGATTATCAGAGGGGAGGTGGGGGCAGATGGTAAGGAGTATACTTGTAATGAGTACTGGGTGATGTATGTAATTGTTGAATCATTATATCATACACCTGAAACTAATATCACACTGTATGTTAACTATATTGGAGTTTAAAAAAAGACTTGGGGGGGGAAACTTGTAGAGCTTCTGTTTCTACCTGTTTCTCAAATTAGCCTAGCTTGTCTTTCCCAGAGTTCTTATGAGAAATAAAGGAGGAATGTAGTGTATAAGAGCCTAGCAGAAGATATTTACTCATTCATTGCTTAATTTTTTCTCTTAGCTACCAGTCAGCAGTGCAAAGCTTTCAGGGCTTCAAAAATATAAGTTAATACTATAAGTTGAAAGCCCGTCTTTCCCTCTAACTTGGCTTCCATAACTCCTTTTCCTTTAGAACCATGTAGGTCTTGATATGTAGAATAATCTTCTATCCTTAGATTGATCTGAGGCATGCTCATTAATACCTCAGTTGCTTCATGATTATTTCACCTCCTTTGCACTTCTGGGTGCCTTTTCAGGGCCACATAATGTGGTAGTGGTGGTCACATCTCACCTTTTAATTAGAGATTTGTCTACTTACTAAATTTTTCTGGTGGATGTCCATAATATGTCTTGAGCAATGGGTGTTTTCCTAATTCACACAAAGCCTCCATATAAACTAGAGGTAGTCCTGGGGCACCTGGGTGGCTCAGTCCATTGGTTTCTGCCTTCAGCTCAGGTCATGGCCCTGAGATCATGGGATGGGTCCCCAAATCAGGCTCCCTGCTCATTGGGGAATCTGCTTGAGGATTCTCTATCTTCCTCTTTCTCTGCCCCTCAACCCCACCCATGCTCTCTTTATCTCTCACAAATAAATAAATAACATCTTTTTAAAAAGTAAAAAATAACCTAGAGGTAGTCCTGTACTTCTCTATTCCCAACTTGCTTCAGGCACTGACTGTATACTTATTAATTCCTCCTTGCCCCAATGCTTACATCACCATAATGAGAAGTTTCTTTTAGAGATGGCAGTTGAACTGAGTTTGGGGGCCTTCAGTGTTAAAAAAGTTTTCAGTAATGAGAATATGCCATCTTTTTATAGGCTCAGGACTCCCACAGGTCTCCTTTCCTATCTTGGCTTCTACCATTTAATCTCTATGTGACTTTGAGCAAGTAACAATTTTTCTGGATCTCTTTATCTATAAAATGGGACTAAAATGAGGTATTGGAGAGGCTCAAATGAGATAATGTACATACAGTGTGTGTAATGTACCTGCCAGGTGGTAGTACTTTTTTTTTTCCACCCAGTTACCACCCTAACTCTAATGCCAGATATTCTGGAAAGACTCAAGGATTCAGACCCCTCCCACTTCATGCTTTGCTCATGATAGATATTCCACTATGTTTGTTTCCTTCCCTTAGTCTCAGGGAATCCCCAGCTCCTTTGTGGGTCCTGTTTCAATTCCCAATGACCTGAATGCTAGAAGTACAAATTATACAAAGGCTCTGGATCTGATTCTCATAACCTATATATTTGTGGTCAGGGCTGTGCACTTTTCTGTCTTTGTCACAGCAGGATTTGCCTGGCTACTTGGCTGACTATGCTTCTTTCCCAGGGCTCATCAAATTTATTTAAAGACTCTTTATACTCATTTTCTAACACACTTTGTGATACCTTACTTATTACAGGGAAAATAATGTGATATTTTCCTGGACATAAATACACCCTGGACAGCCAACCTAGGATTAATTTAAAAATGTGAAGGTATCCTAGCCACATCACCAGGAGTTTAATTGTCATATAAAGAAAAAGCACCTGTCAGACCTCAATTCATAGGACTTCTCCAGACCTGACTGTTGGCAACTGTATAGGGCAGGGGATTTGGGACTGTTTTTGGCAAGAAACTCCTATAAAAGAACAAGTATGGGGGGAACTGAGCCAGTTATGAGAACAACATAGATAGGGTAGTGGTGGTCAGGATGGCTAGTTACAAGGGCAAAGGACATAATAGTTTCCAACCAAACAGGTTACACTGCATTGAAGAATCTAAGCATCAAGTGGCAGATGACATTTGGGAAGATCATGAGTGGCAGAGCATGATCTACCAGCTCTGAATGGGTGTAGGGAAGATTCTATTCCTGGATAGCAACTGAGGCAGCTGCTGCTACCATCAACCACCACCACCACTTTTTCTATGACTACTTCGGATTACTACTACGACCATGACTGGATACTATTAACTGAGAATTTGTGAAGAACCAACCACAGTTATTAGGGTGAAATAACTTGCTCATGGTGATTGAGGCATGAATATAAATAATAGTGTTTTAAATTCTTTCCATAGGAATTAGAGGCCAGGGTCTAATCTGCAATGGCTAGCAAAGACGACACAGGAGCAAAAGAGAAAATTAGTCTGTATTGAGTCCTTGCAGATCTTAGCTCCATAAGGGAGACAGAATTCTGAATCCTGCAGGATGAAAGTGGGAGCGGAGGAAAGGTGAGCAACAGTTTGGACTGAGGTCGTTCATACCCTACCTACCTCATATCTTAATGGCTCTGGGAAATACAATAGTTTGAGAGCACCTTGGGACTTAAATGGGAATAGCTGAGGAAGCAGAAGCCAAAGGAGTAAATCCAGGTCTGACAATACTTGTGTAAACTCAGTATCCACAAGCTTGCCATGGGCTGGGAAAGGGCCAGCATAGAGAAGACTACCGCCTAGCTTTGTTATCCTGGACCAGGAAAGCCCTCTTTTACAGGCTTAATTTTAAGTACCTTTTTTGGGCATTCTGAGGGCTTGGGCCTTCAGGAAATGGGCTTCACAGAAAGTCAGAGAAAGTAGTACAACTTCAATGCACACCAAAACAGGGATATCTCCTAACTCATGCGGAGGTCACCAAGTGGAAATTCTACTCTGGAGAGAACATTCCTAGGGCCAACCCATCTTAACCCCATTCCCATGGACTGACAGTCTTCTTTTCTTCCAGCCTCTGAGAAAAAGACTGGGCACCTTTGCTTTGTAGTCCATTGGCTCCGTAAAACCCACAAAGTCTAAAATTAACATACTCTTTCAGAAAGTTTAGCTATGTTTACTTGGGTTCCCAGAATTCCAGGACCCTGAGGGCACAAAGGTGCAACGGACTTTTAAATAAATTTGTCCTCAATGTCTCCTCTTCTTTCTCTGGTGGAAGTCACACAGGATTAGCTACCAAGGAATTTACCATTTCCTGGCTTTGATAACCATTTTGTGCCTCAGTTTTCTCATCCATGAAACAGAGTTATTACCATTACTTACCTCATAGAAGTATCAGGACAAATTCAGTAAACCCATTCAAAATCACATAAAGACATATTTGCATACAGTCTATGCTATATAAGTGTTAGTGCCTCTGGTCAAGTTATATGAGGAGTACATATCTCATTTTGGGCCTTTGGGGAAGCTGCTTCCCCCTGTCCTAGGTATAATGAGACTAGTTAAGGAATTGGTCACCAGCATGAAGGTGCCATCTAGGAATACCATCAGCTTCTGAAGAGCCCCGCTTGCACTGCAACCACCACTTTCTTTGGTGTGCTGCCTAATTGTGTCTGAGTGAATTTGAGAGACAGGAGAAGTTCCAACTGCTCATGTAAGTGGGATGAAAATGGTATTTTTTTCCTCCCCAGGATAAATTTCTTGATAATCATATGTCTTTACAGTGAAAGGCAGGGCTTCTGTAGGTAGCTGTTTCAATGTTAAGCAATGTTATGACCCCCCCAAAATATCTTATGTCCTAATCTTTAGAACTATAGTCATATGGGAAAAGAGATGCTGAAATGTGATTAAGGTTACTACCCACTTTAAAATAGGAAGACTATCCTGGATTATCTGTGTGGGCCCAAAGAAATCACTCTAATAAAAGAGTAAGCCCTTAACAGCAGAGGAAAAAGAAGAAGTTAGAGAGATGCAAAGGGGGAACCAGGAAGATTTGACATACCATTGTTAGCTTTAGTATGGAGAGGGGCACATGTCAAAAAAATGATGACATCAGTCATATAACAAGAAATTGAATTCTGACAATAACCAGTGAGCTTGGAAGAAGATTATGAGCCCCAAATGACAACCACAACCCCAGCTGATATTTTGATTTTAGCTCAGAGAGACCCTAAGAAGAGAATCCACCCACACTACACTGAACTTGAGACCTACAGTAACTGTGAGAGAATAAATGAATGTTGTTATAAGCTGCACAATTTGCAGTCATTTGTTACAGCTGCAACAGAGGACTAATCCAATGCTCTGAGTCTCAATTTGTACATCTATCAAATGGGGCAAAATGCCTTGTGTTGTCTACCTTTTGAGCTGTTATGAGAACAAAATGATGGATCTAATAGGGCTCTGCAGTTTAAAGTTATAAGAGTTAGTATATTCTCCAACAGGGAAAAAAAAGTCCATCTGTTTTTAAGCAATTGGATTGAAGCAATTAAATAAATTAAATAAAGCTGAAATTTTCCAGAATTGCTGAGGGTTTGGAGGGCTGCTTCTCCTCTCCTAGAGAAACAGTGTAGTATAGATGAAATCAGGAAGCCTAGATCCAAGTTTATTTTCTACTTGCATGCCCTTAGCCATTTTGGGTCACCTCTTTGAGCCTCAATAAAATGAGGGTAATCATCTCTGCTCTGCCTAAATGATACAGTTGTGTGAGGCTTGACTGAAACAATGACTAAATGTGATGAAGACAAAATACCCAGATGGAAGGTCATTTAGTTTTCCACAGTGAGTGCTCTGCTGCTGCAAGCAGATATGATTTGGGTAAAGTAGTCACTCAAAGAAAGTAGAGTTGAACTTTGATCACCTGTTTCCTGCCATTGTCTCTGGTATGTGGCCTTAGACATGTCCCTTCTCTCTGGGCCTGTTTTTCCATTTTAAGAGGTCTTATTATAGCCTGTTGTCTGCAGCTAATAGGCAGGCATCAGAATCACCTGTAGAGATGAGTGGCAGATGGGGGTAAGGAAAAGTTCTCTCCTTTTTATATGCCCCTTCTACCCCCAATAAACTGTTGCCTAAAAGTCCAAGGCAGAGCAGTGTACTTTATTAAATCACATAAAGTATTTATTTAGGATACAAGATTTGAATCCCAAGTATGTGGTTTGAAGCAATTGATTTCCAAATCTCAAAATTTTCAAATTTAAAATTTTCCTAGACAATTTCAAGCTTGTTAACTAGAGACATGCCCCTCCCAGTTCCTTGTGGTTCCCATTAATGTTGTTTTGTTGTGGCTATTTCCTCCCCAAATATCCCTTCTTATGTCATTATAGGATGCTAAATTAGGGCCAGACAAAACCCTATAGATTTGTCCATGTTTTAATTAAATGTAATCTGTAGCAAAACCCACAGCTGAGAATAACAGAAAGTCAAAACCTAAAAGGAAATTTGAGACTATCCTGTTTAAAGACACTCACACGTGGAACAGAAGGAATAGTGCAGAGAATCATAGGAGAGGGGAGGGAAAAATAAGGACACATGATGTGATGAACACTGCATATTTTATGCAACTAATGAACCATTGAACTCTACGTCAAAAACTAATGATGGCTAAGTGAATTTAAATAAAAAAAAAAAACAATTTGAGACCTACAGAGAGGGAGGTACTTGCTGAGCATAAAGAGAGGCCAGTCTGGAACCCCCCCAGGGCTTCTGAAAGGAGTTCCTTCCACTGCTACATATGGCCTTACCACTGCCTTTAGTGGTCAGAGATTGGAAAATCAAGTGATTTTCAATCTTTTTCCCTGGGCTAGTTTCAATATTATTTGAAGTGGAGAAGCTTCTTTTACTTGTTGTCGAAGTACAAAGCCATGTACAAAGCACTCTAAGAAGCAATCAGCTATGGACACAAATTAAATACTCCTGACATAACCAGATTGACCTTATCCACCATTTTTGGCCTTTGCCTCGCTTAAAGGTCTCCTTTCTCAACTTGCTTTTTTGTTTCAAATGCCTTATATCAGTTCTTCTCATACTTTAATGTGCACAGAAATACAGAGATCTTATTAAAATAAAGGTTCTGATTACAAAAGTCTGTGTGTGCTCAAGAATCTGCTTCTAACAAGCTCCCAGGTAATGATGATGCTGAGGAGGACGATGGACCACATTTGGAGTAGCAAGACTTGTAGATGTACTTTCCGCCAGCCTCATTTCTAAGCATCTTCTCTATTTACCATCAGGATTCCTTTACTACTAAGGGGGTAGTGTGAGGTATTAGAAACAGTAAGACTTCTGGAGATTCCAGTACTAATTTTTATCAATCCTTAGCTGTGTGATAGTGAGCAAAGTCATTTCTCATATCCCTATACCACAACTTCCCTTATCTGTAAAATGGGTCTATTATCCATCATGCAACAATATGGTGAGGCCTGAGGGAACGACAAGGGTTTGATGCAAAATAGACTGTAGATTGAGAATCCCAGTTATAAAAAGATTCTGTGCCTAGGTTTCCTTAGAACTGCAAAAGAGGACATGAGCAGTGCGTGATGGCTGCATCATAATGTCTAATAAGCTCCAAGATTGTTTCCATGAAAACGTATAGCTGGATATGCACAACTGATAAATCACTAAATTCTACCTCTGAAACTTATAATACACTGTATGTTAACTTGAATTTAAATAAAATTTAAAAAACTGCAGATAGACGCCGTCAATACTGGACAGTCTGCATATTTTATTGAAAGTCACATGAATGGGCCCCAGGATCTCTTTCTTTTGTCTGATGTCACATATATGTTCCCCATAAGCAGTCTTTCTAAAAGCATATTAATTTCCTTGATATCAAGTGCTTCTTTTCCCTGTGAAAATGAATGCTTTTCTTCATCCAAAACATCTCTTCAAGATATCTTGCTTCTCTCTGCATTTTTAAATGTTCCTGAAGCTCTTTGGGCTTGTAATGTGTCAAGGCCATTTGCTTGCACCTATGTTAACTAGTATCATTGATCTACATTCTTTTGAAAGCAATTTTTTCTGGTCACAGAGATACATCTTCCTCTACTACTTTATTCTACTTATTACATGATCAAGGAACTTCTAGAAAAGGGAAAGATATTTCCCCTTGAAAACCAATTATTTTAGAAATACTAGAGTATTTCTATATTATGCTGTTTTATTACTGAAGTTGGATGCTGAGTGGCTAGACAACCCCCCTACTTTTTTTAAAGCAAAAACTTCAATAATATTTCTTGTTACAAATCATCTCTTAACTTTTGTTGTCACCACAGAAAACCTTGTAAGACTTGACCCCAAGACAATAAGTACCAGAGAGGCACCAATGGCTTTTTTCTTCTCAAACTGTATGTGTGGGTGTCTTCAGACTCTTGGACTGAAAATACACATGCTACAACCTTGGTAAAGTACATAGACACATACAAGGACCATTTTTTCTTTAAAAGACAGCTAATCCAAAGACTTAGTAACTACCAACTAAAAAATAAATCCTTCATTTCACAAGGTAAAATTGAATTATCCTTTTTAAAACATTACCAAATGGATATATGGAAGGTGAGGAGAAAGCCCAACTCAGAAATCTTTTCCAGTCCAGTTTTTGTCCAGAAAACTAGACCTCCCCTACTTCCCTTCAAATGCTTGATTTTTAATATTTTATTAGGCAAAAAAGGTCAGAGTCATCCACTTCCAGTAATGTAGCCTCTGTCTGGCAAAGAGAAAACAGCATGGAGTATAGTCAGAAAGGCCTGGATTCCAGTCACAGTCCAGTTATTTATTTTCTGTGAGACCTTGAGCCAGTTACTTTAGCCTCCTGGGCCATAATTCTTTTATCTGCAAAATGAAGGAATAGCATCCACCTGCATCATTGTTGTAAGGACAAAGCAGGTTATGCATATGAAGCACTTAGAACTAGTAGATGCTTAATAAATGTTATCATTGTCAGTTCAAGGTTTATGGTTCATCCATTGCCAGTTTCTCTAACTTGTTGGCTGAGTTATGCAGATAATTTCCTATACTTGTCACTCTTCAATTATCATACCATTCCCATAGTCTCTTCTGAATGACAATTCATCCAAGCCTGAGCCTGGCCAGTCTCATTTCTGCGACAGTGTGCCTCGCCAGAGAAACTATTGCTCTTTAAATCAGAGTGCAAAAGAGGGAGGTACTGAGGTTCATTTTTGGGCATTCTTTAGGTAGATCCAGGGCAGGGGCAGAGCTATACAGCTACTGCTTCCTGGTCTCCAGTCAGCCTGGTGGTCCCAAATTTCTAGGCCAGGCTCTTGATCTATGTCCAAGAAAACACACAGTAATCTCATGGTCACATTTCTGGGACATCTATTCAACTGAGACTGCAGTGGCTTTCTCTGGTTCTCAATAATCTTTCAATATTTGTAGTGGTGATTATGGTATCCTCCCACCAAGAAAACAAGAGTGAAATGATGTCTCTACCATCTTCAAATGTACTGAAGTCGCATTGGCTACTGCTTCTATGTCCAAAATCTATACAGTTACTTGGTTTAGTTAGTTATTTAATGGGATAGAGCAAGCAGAAAGGCCACAGCTCTGACAATGGGGCTCAACAAGCACTTCCTGGGTGAGGCCAGAAGTTTCACGGCAACTTCCTTTGGGTAGTGTAGAATGGTGGTAGAATGGTGATTACTTGGCTCTCTTGCTCCTGGTTCTTATTAACTTGGCCTTTGAGACTGGGTAGAGATGAGAGGGTTTTAGGTGGCCACCTGGGCATGTTTTTATTGAGAATAGCATCAAATTTCCACTCAATTACTTCCACAAAGGCCTATATGATACTAATTCACCAATGGATAATATTGAGAACAGTCTTGAAAGTGGCTATCATCTTTCAGTAACACTGTTTCAAAGGCATCTGAGAGTTGGTTTGGGCATGTGTGTATTCTCTCTCTCTTCCCCTTCCTCCATCGCCCTCTCCTTTCTTCTCTCCTTCTCCTTCCTCTACCTATGTCTATGCTTCTCTCTCAGCTCCATAGTCAGGGTCTCGCTAGAAGGGTCCAAGTAGGAAAGCCTTTTTTCTCATACTTGGCCATATTATAATTACACAGACCTTAAAGACAGGTTATGGCCCAGAGAACATGGGAACACAAGCAGTGACCCTTTCCCCAGCAGCTTCCCATCAATAAAAAAGAATCAGAAATGTCTACTCAGATTTCTGTTGTGTTTTAGTTCCTTTCCAATGACTGAAATGGCAAATGGAACACCAGGAGCTTATGTATGAAAGATTATACATGAAAACAAATATGGGAGGCTCAATAAAGAGGGTAAAAGCCAAAAATACTCAAAACAATGACCACTAAAGCCACTAATTATAAGGCCCCTTGTTAGACAAGTGTCATGTAATGGAAAGAAACTTGTACAGGAGATCAGGGACCCAGGGACTTGTTTAGGCATGGCTGATAACTTGCTCTGCCTCAGTTTCTCCAATAGTAAATGAGACAGTTGGACTAAATAATTTTGTAAGGCCCTTCCAATCAAATGCTTTATGGGTTGTAAAGAGTATTTTTTCTCAAGTGCTGTGGTTCTTAACCTTTATTGGGTCACAGGATCATCTGAAATTCAGTAGAATGTTACGGACCATCGCCCAAGAAAATGCACATTGCCATCGAATTCTGCATACCGTTTCAGAAGCTTCATGGAGTTTCTGAATCCATGGACACTGGGTCAGGAGTTCCTTCTTGGAAGAGACAAAAGAACTTATCTGCAGAAGGCAAACATGAAGGGATAGTGCCAGCTGCCTGACCTCCATTCATCTTAATAATTTTTCCCAGTATTTGACCCAAAAATAGAACTTCTGCAGGACAAATATAGTTTGCCTTTTTAAAAGAACTGTTTTCAGCTTTTGTTTCTTTCTTGATTGCTTAGAAATTAAGCTGTCAGGGAAAAAATAGTAAGAAAAATAATCCAAACAGACCTAGGCTTCAATATGCAAAATATTCTTTGCAGATTTGTCCTAAGTAGTTGTATGCAAAAACAGAAAGTCTTCCGTCCTGACTTCACATGAAGAAATTGTGGTTGGTATCACCCATGCTATCTGGACCAACAGGAGTAGACAGGTTCTTGGCAAAATACTGTAGTGCCAGAGCTCCAACTGGTGCCAGGGTCATTATCCTCAGTAAGAGACATGGTAAGATTCACCAGCGTTTGGCAAACATTCCTACTCTTCTACTTCCAAGGCAAGCAATGGACCCAACTCAAGTAGCTTTTACTTCAGGGTAAGACCTCTGAGATCAGTTTTTAGTCCCAAATATTTCAGAGTCTGAGGTCTTTTGAGGAGACAGGAAATTCAGAGAAGAGTTGAAAACTAAGCTCCTTTCTTTGACTCAGGTCAGTAGATAGTTTGGTTTCTGCAGCCTGGCTTGAGGGAGTTCAGCCATTTACAATCATATAGGAACTTAACATAGACCTTCTGAGGGAACAAAGACAGAATACATAAGAGAAATAAACCTGTGTCTAAGACACGTGCCCCTTATTTTATATCATCCTAGAGCCTGAAGGTGCAGGGCCAGGAAGGAGCTGCTCTCTTCAGCACAAAGTGACTCAGCACAGAAGAGTTTGAGAAAGACAATTTCAGAACCTGTGAAGGGTCCCCTGAGGCCAAGGTTTTAAAACCTGAAAAGGAAAGAAAAGAGGAATTAGCTAGGCCTGGTCAAGTACTTAACAGCCACTGAGAAGTGAGGCCTATCATGGTGGGTAGCTAATTATATAATTGGTATCTAACCTTCTGAGCAACAGAGGCTAGCTAGGAAAAGGCCCTTACAACTCAGATCCCATCAAACAGGCCTAAGATGTTCCTATAATCAAGGTTGGAAACTGCATTTGACCTCAATTCCAATCCCCCAGAAGTCTACAGAAGATGAAGCCTGATACCTTTGAGACTACCCACCTACAATATAGCGACTGCATTTATGGCCCTATAATGACTCCAAATTCCTTTTCTGGGACTTCACTTCCATGAGGGATAACAAGGAAAAGCTTATTGACCCATGCATCTCTGAGGACTGGCAGCGATAGGAAGTAAAAGAAGTCTGGGGAACAAATGGAAAGCTCTTCTCCAGATACCCAGATCTCATTTATACATATATTGGTTCATGTCATGCCAGCAATCTGAGTAAAACCATTAGAACTCCTAGGTAGAGAAAAAAAAATTCTATGATCTCTGTAGCTCCTGTGACCTTAGCAAGTTAACATATCCCCTGTGAACCTCAGTTCCTTTCTTTGCTAAATTAAATACATATTATCCTCTTTATCTTGGCATTTGATATGGATCAAATTAAATAATGTAAGTGAAAGCTCATTACAGTCATTGTTTCATTAAACAAACATAAAGGACTAAGGATAAAGGTTCAGGGGATAAAAATTAAATAGTGATTTGGTCTGAAGGTGTGAAGTCCCTACATGATTCTGAAGTGGACTCATGGTACTTGGTATAATACCAAAATAGAGGTTACCGATTTTCTTACAGACTCAAAGGATGTCAGAGTTACAGGGTTACAAACGTTTAATTTTACAGATTGGGAAATTGGGGCCTAGAGAAAAAATGTATTTGCCACAAATGTCACAGTCTAGGATTCCTAATGAAGTTTATCTAAGGGCAACTTTCAAAACTATACTATAATTTGTTTGGGGGAGAGAGAAAGGAAAGAGGAAGGGGACTTAAAAACACAGGGAACCTCAGAATTGGAAGGCAGTAAGTTAAAGGGTCACATAATTATAGGTTAATGAACTGAGACATGGAGTGTGTTTCTACCCTCTGGACCACAAGACATTTTACTCATCAAATGCTCAGATCCCATAAAGAAGGCTTACATATTACAAGGTTCTGTAATCAGGAGTGGAGACTACATACCGGGGGCCTCAACTGTCATCTGCAGGAACTCTGCCTTGAGAACTGTGGGTAAAAGAGGAAAAACATTTCATTAAGACTCTAGAAATCAGAACTGGAAAGGTGAAGCAAGGTTATGGGTGACCCTTCCAGGCCAGTGCCAGAGTCCATTTGAAAAATAAGAAGTGTTTCTATTCAAATGTTTCAGAACATCTAGTTCTATGCTTATAAGTTGGGCTACCTCTCTGGCAGATTTAGAAAGCCTGGTAACTGAGATACAAAGAAATCTCTCAGGTGTCAGAACAACCCTTCAAGTGTTATACTGTGGGAGGCTAGTGGAGCCCAGAAAAACTGGCCCAAAGACTATATTCTGTGATTTTCTCTAATAGGTAGAAGGGCAAGTTGGAAGGGCAAATATGCAAAACATGAATCATACTTTGCCTTGAATATCAAATCAACTTTCCCCAGCCTTTTGATAGGTTTATATCAGTAATAAATTATATCAGTAATAAATTAGCTTTGTCTGCGAAGAGCTGGAGGGAAGAGAAAATTCTAAAGAATGAAGCCCCATATAGCGTTGCCAGAACATCCCAGAAAAGAGCAGTTCCCTTGGCTATTTCCATAGTATTGTTTTTCACTTCTTTCCTAAGTCTATTTATACTTACTTCCAAAGTGATCTTATTCCAATTCATGGTTTAAATCACCACCAAACACTGGAAACCCACCAAAGGGCCATTATTCATATTCTTGTAAATGTAAATACCCCAGGAAGTTGCACAGTGGCTGTACTCAACAGTTCTATGCTTAAATCCCTGTGGGTTCAACCCCAAATACTATTTTAAAATGCAGTTACCCACAACATTTCCTTTTTTATTTAGGTTTTACTTAAATTCCGGTTAGTTAACATAAAGTGTAATAATAGTTTCAAGTGTACAACAGAGTACGTTGACACTACCATACAATACCTTGTGCTCATCACAAGTGCTCTCCTTATGCCCACCATATATTTAACCTATACCCAACCCCCCACTTCTGGTAAACATGTTTGTTCTCTACAATTAAGGGTCTGCTTCTTGGTTTCTGTCCCTCTCCATTTTTTCCACTTTGCTCATTTGTTTTGTTCCCTAAATTCCATGTATGAGTGAAATTATACAGTATTAGTCTTGCTCTGACTGACTTATTTCCCTTAGCGTAATACTATCTACCTCCATTCAAGTAGTTGCATAAGGCAAGATTTCATTCTTTTTAATAGCTGAGTAATATGCCCCTGTGTGTGCATATATGTGTGTGTGTAGGATATGTATACATCACCTCTTCTTTATCCATTCATCAGTCATAAATGGGCCATTTCCATATTTTGGCTATTGTAGCTAATGCTGCTATAAACATCA